>JAADVK010000217.1:0-36220 GCA_023334975.1 Globisporangium sylvaticum
AGAGAGAGAGAATGAACTCAACTGGGTGAGCTCATTGGCAGTGACACCCCATGAGCCTGGGAGTTCGAGGAAGCGCGTCTGATTGTATACTCTCTCACCAATGCAGCTCCAGAATTGAGTGTACGCTGAACGCCACACAGCGCAACGACAAATTATAATGGCCTCAAGACGGTGAGGTTGTGTAACAAGGGGCGATAAGAAGCCTTTATGGCTCTTGCATTTCATTCATATTTTGTACTTTTTTACTAACGCATTGTTGAGACATAGTATGATATGTAGTGGTTCTTTGTATTTCATCAAGCAGCCTGCGACGCCGTGGCAGCTTTGAGCGCTCGGCTCATCGTCACCACAAGAAGTTCTCCACCGGCCCAGGGTTTGAAGTCGTTGCGCGCTCGCAAGTGCTTGACGATGTCCACGTACCCAAAGTACGACGCAAACACGTACGGAGGCAGCGTCAGGCGCTTGTACCTTGCAGAGGAGGAGGTCGCTAGGTCCAGTCTCACGATGACGCCGTACGCCTGGTTGACGTCGTATCCGTCCTGCTCCCCGAGTTCGAGGAGTGCAAGGAACTTCTCCAAGCTACCACTGGACTCTCGAACGGCAAAATGGTACGGAAAAGCTTCCAGGTACTGGGCTTCAAAGTCCTGCGCTGTGAGCCCACACTCTTCTTCTTCTTGGGGCTGCTGGCGCTCCGGTTCATTGTGCTCGGCACCTCTAGGCGAGCTCTCCTTTCGTGGAGGAGTGAAGGTTTCCGGAGGCTGTTGAGCTCGGATAGCGACCACCAGCAGCTTCTCTTCGGGTTTGTTTGTCAGCTGCGCAACTCTGTCGCCGCCTGCAAGAAGCCCAGGATACTCCAGAACCACAGCTTCCTTCAGCAAAGCAGCAAACCTCGACGCCTGAATGCTGGAACGCTCCAAGATCGCCTCAACGCCTGGACGGAAAGCCGCTTGAACGCCGTTTGAGCCACAAAACCTGGCGACCATGTCCATGTCCGCGAGCTCCAGCGTAGCTGTGATCAGCCGTAAGGGGTCGACCAGATCCATCGCGCCGTTCAGTCTCTCAGTCAGGAGCGGACGGCCTCCAGCCCAGTAAAGCGCCAACGCGACCAACGGAAGAAGCTTTCGACAGTGCTGTTTCTGTTTTCGCTGCTGGTCTTTGTCCAGGATGAGCGCCAGGCGCAACTTGTTGAACTGCGCTTTCAGAATCTGCGCGCAAGTCGCAAGAAAAGATGCTTGAGGCTGCATCGTTTGGACTGTTCTCGTGGTCTCGGGCACCCACTTCGCGATGTGCACGTTCAACTGAGATGTTGTGAGTCCCCATTCCTCGGACTCTGGCTTTGTGATGTACCCTTTTGCAAAGCATCGCTCGAGTCCGGCCTGGAAGTACTCCACTGTCTCGTTCTCGAACACGAGCTTGCTGTTGGCAACAAATTGGAAAGCTGCCTTGATCAGTTGCTGAAACTCGTCGGCTTCGAGGCTCGAAGCACCAAGAGTGATCATAACCTGCAGGTCTTGTACCGCAGTCATGAATGGGAAGAGCTCCTCCAAAGCTATGCGGGTCGCGCTTCCAGAGTTCAGCATCGCCACCGCGCGTTGCTGGAACTCTCTCGCCTTGGTGCACTGATCCAGCAGAAAGAGGACTTGGTGGACTTCGTCGCTCTTCGCCTCGTGGTCACGGAGTGGACCGACCAAGTCGAACGGGCGTTTGTTCTCGTAGCACTCTCGAGCGGTCGGGTCCAGATGACAATGCACCAGGAGAGGCTCCATCACTTGAAAGGCGTGTTGAGCAGCCGCGAGGTGCAGCGCAGAGTACCCTTTCGGGTACCCAGGCATATTCGCGAGAGCTTCTGTGATGGACGACCTCTCTCTGGCATTGATGAAAGCTGCCTCGTCGCGGACCTTGAAGATCTCGAAAATGAGTTCGATCACCTGGTCCTTCACGTCCACAGCGCCGATCGCACGCACGCAGACCTGTGCTGCTTGCACATGCAATTTCGCGTCAATACGGGACTGGATCACTGCGCGGACGACACTGGCATTGCCCTTCTCGAGGGCGATGCCAAGTCCATAGATTTCTTCTTGCGCGTACAATTCCTGTGCGAGTTTCTCCAGCTCGACCAGCTTGTGTTCGACGGAATCGACCAAGTTGGCTTTGGCTAGTGATGAAATCGTGGCGCTCATCAAATCCTGCACATGCTGGTTCACGAGATCGACAGTCTTGCCCAGCTCGGTCTCAACAGCATGTGTAACCACAAGCTGGTGTGTCTCGAAGTTCGCCATGAGGCCGTGGATCTGGAACAACCGCGCGTCGATTCGATCTGATGGAGGACCATAGACCCATTGCTCCACCCAGGGCTCGCTCGCCAGCGATGCAACTCGAGCACGAAGCCTGTGGCAGGCGTCCTCGATGTTCAGATACCTTGCAGTCACGGCAGTAGGCAGTGAGACGCTTGTGGATCGTACTGCCTCGTGAATGGAGATTGTCCAATGCGCTCGGTCTCCCTCAGCGTACAGCGCACGGATCTCGCTGTTATGAGCAACCATTTCGTGTGCGTCAACGAGTTCGCCTCGCAACATGCAGCTCAGCCCTCGACAGAAGTTGGTACCGATCTCAAGAAACCCGTCATTGCTTCTGATGGAGTTCACGTGTTCTCCTGGGAACAGCAGCAGCTCGGCCTGCGTCTGCCACGGTGCATCTGCCTCCCCAGTCACTGGTCCTCGCACGACAGCCCCCGTTGCCTCGTGCTTGTAGAGAAACTGGAATCCGCAGAGATAGCTGAATCCGCCATTCGCCTCGTCGTTGACACCTTGGAACTCGCACCAGACTTGGACAAAAAGCACAAGAAAAGCACACAAGTTTGGGCGACAAGGTTAGCAAAAGTTCCCTCAATGACTCAACACACACAGAGATAGATAGACAGAGGCAGGTACTTACGTCGGATCTTGTGGACTCGGAACGCAGGATCGCAGGCAACTCCAGTCATGCTTCCTCTCGAAGAAGACCGCGAGCGGTCGCTCCCCGAGGAGCCAACTCGGGCTGAGCGAAAGAGCTGGTCCATATTGAGAGAAGAGCGGGAGGTCGAAGCACCCGCTTGGTTCCTTAGCCTCTTGCTTGGAGCATACTCAGGGTGCTCCAGAATCACCGCGTCTCTCAGCACACTCGCGAAATCGAAGGGCTCAATGTCGGAACGCGCCAGAATCTCCTTGACCCCCTCTCGAAAGACGGCCTGAACGTCATCAGAAGCGCAGAACTCGGCGATCGCACCTGGCCCCAGGAGCTCCAGCGTCGCCGAGAGCAAGTGCACCGGGTCGGTGAGATCCATGATGCCGTCGATGATCACCTCGACCACCGGGCCACAGACCCAGCTCAGTCCGAGTGTGAGGAGCGACACCATTTTCTGCCGATGCGCTCTCTGTTGCTCCTGCTGCTCCTTGTCGACCAGCGCCTGGCGTAGGCTCTCGAAGTGCGTCTTGAGGATGCGAGTGTTGGTCTCGAGCGTCACGACGCGGGACTGGATCTTCTGAAGCGCGGCTTTGATCTCCGTCACCCAGGACGCGTTCTCCATGTTCACCTGGGTTGTCTGGATCTTCCAGTGCTCCAGCTCGAATTTCGTAAGGTAGCCTCGTGAGAAGCAGTGCTCCAGTCCGCACGTGAAGTACGCGGCTGCATCATTGCCGAACACGAGCTTGTGCATGATCACGTGCTCAAACGCGCGGTTGAGCAGCTGCCGAAACGCGTTGAGCTCGAGACTTGTGACGCCGAGTCCGATGACGACCTGGAGATCCTGGACTGCGGTCATGCACGGAAGCAACTCGTCCAGCGCTCCTCGCGTCACGATCCCCGACTTGAGCAAGCCGGTCGTGCGCAGTCGAAACTCCTTCGCCCTGCCGCACTGGTCGAGAAGAAGCTGGATTCGGCGCACCTCCTCACTGTTGCTTTCAGCATCGGTGAGCGGACCGACCAGGTCAAGCGGGAGTTTGTGCTCGTTGTGCTCTCGCACGAGGGGGTCCATTCGACAGTGGACCAGCAGCAGCTCCACCAAGTTGAACAAGTGGCACTCAGCAGCGACGTGAAGTGCTGTGCGTCCGTCAGATCGCAGATCAGGCACGATCCGGAGGGCTTCTACGATCGAACTCGCTTGCTGAGCGTGCGCAAAGTAGTTCTCGTGGCGAATTCCCCGAGCTTCAAACACGATTTCCGCGACCTGAAGGTTCAGGTCCATTGCAGTGAACGCTTGGAAGCAGAGCCGCGCTGCCTCATCGAGCTTGTTTGCCTCGATGCGCGACTGGATGACAGCACGAATGCCCTCGACGTTATTCTCTCGAAGAGCGGCGTCAAACCCGATTGTGGCTTCTTGGCAAAGCAAACTGTCTGCATCTCGCTCCAACTCGGTCACTTTGGCTTCGATCTCGTCGCTTGAGCTGGTTCTCGCTAGGGGCCAGATCCGTGTGCGTGTCATCTTGCGAGCATACGAGGCGAATAGACCGCTCACCGCGGAGAGTCTGGGTGCGATGCTGCCCGTCGCCACGAGCTTGCGCGTCTCGACAGCTGTCAGCTCACCGTGGAGAGTGAACAGCCGCGCTAGTGTTGGGTTGCACAGGTTCATCACTTCGATGCTCGGTCTCCTCTCCATAAGCGTCTTCCAGGCGTTCTCGATGTCCCGGTATCTCACAATCGCAGCTTGTGTTAGTGTGTCACTAGTGGAGCGCACTCCATCCTGAATCCAAAGCATCCAGTGGTTGCGGCCACCTTCGCCGAACAAGGCACGGATTTCGCAGCCGCTGTTGACGACGTAGTTCGAATCAGCGACATCGCCGTGGATCAAACAGCGCAGCGTTCGACAGAAGTTCGTGCCGATCTCCAGAACCCCCTCGACGCATTTGATGGAACTCACGTGCTCTCCGGGGAACAGCAGCAGCTCTGCTAGCTTCAGGCCAGGCTTATCAGCGTCCCCGGTCACTGATCCTCGCACGACTTGACCCGCGGTCTCGTGTTTGTAGAGCAACTGGAACCCGCAGAGGTAGCCAAAGCCCTGGGTTGCCACATTGTCGTTGCCATACTCGTGCCTAGGCTCGCACCACACTGAACAGAGGCACAGGGATAGCAAGGTAATAGTCAATACTTAGCCTATCATGTCCGAGTCAGAATCACACAAGCTATTAGGACGCACATCGTATTTTGTGGACGCGGAACGCGGGGTCCTCGACGGCCTCTGACATGAATACGACCGGTTGGTTGGTTGGCTGGTGGGTTGTTAGGTGGTGGTGGTGGTCTCTCTCTGACGCGGCGATTCAAGCAATGAAAGGCATCAAGGCGAGCGAGTGTGGTGGTGCCAGCGGCTGAGAGTGAATGAAGAGAGTGAGTGTAGCGAGAACTCGATCAATCTTTCCATGAGCGGCGGAGGTTTCACTGGACTCCAGTGGGTAAAAAGGATCCGGTCATTTTAAAAGTTTCCACCTGCCACTTTCAAACTCCACTACTTGCATAGCCTGCTTAAAGCGATCAATATAGTTTACAGGTAGAAAGTACACGTCAAGGTGGGAACAGATGATCAAACAGTTCGCACAAAACTCAGCCAGGGTTCCTTTATAAGACAGACACATTGCGCCAGTGACTGTTTGGTAGCGATGTCGACTGTATTTATTTATCCACTTGGCTACGACTTCGCGTAAAACCCCGCCAAAGAATAATGTGAACTCACGAGGAGCATGATGTGCTGGGTTTAGATCCTGGTGACTACAGTATACTTGTAATACCGAGGAAGCCGAAATGCTGCGCAAGACGGGCTTCTGACCGATTAGTTGATAATAATGTGGTACCGAGCAGTATAGCGTTAAGAAGGTCGCATGATCAGCTCTAAAATTGTTTGCCGCAACCTCTAGTCGTTCATATTCCCTTGTTAGATAACCTCTACTATTTGATGCCAAAAGATATACTTCATGTCGGAGGATTTTAACCAAAACAAGCCCTCGTCTGACATACTCGATTGCATGGCGCGAAATAATGGCAGTTGCTGACCACTCGAGTGGGTACAAACTCTGACTAATAAGTTCTGGGCACACAAGCCACTCACTCACTCGACATCAGCTGAGTGGGTCGAGTGAGTGAGTGGCTTTGGCGCCTCGCTTTCTTCCATTGTTCTAGATTATTGCCTTGAGTGAGCAACTCTTGTACCAAGTCGTTCAGTTCAATCCGTCGAGAAGCATTGACTTTTTCAAAACGAGGCTGTCTCGATTCATTTCTGTATCCATTCCCTTATTTGCGCTCGATACATTTTGTCTCTTTACCCTTTAAGTCCTGGTAAGCACACGCAGTGTGTGTGCTCCTCGATTTGAATTGCAGTAGCATTTGATGGTCGTTCGGTGTGCTAGGTCGATTTCTTAAAGAGAAAAAAATACACACGCTCATTTGGCTGCATTCACATACCCGCCACACCCCCAGCACAAGCCCACCACAAGCGCGACCATTACACACCATGACATTATTCGATCGAATGGCTCCAGTCAAATCAGTCAAAGCCTTGCTCATAAACTGGCCGGACTGAGTGGCTGGACCGAGTGGTACTCTGTTGAGACGCTTTCATCAGTTGCTGTAAAGCGCTGGAATTTGTGGCTGGTTCGCATCTCCTCTTTCTCTTCGATTTACGGCTTTGTGGTGTTCTCTGTAAGATCTCGTTGGAATCGTGACTCGTTGAGGTAGTGCTACTGTTGAGATAAGTGTCAAGTCATTGCCAAACCACGAAAACCTAAGACGTCGTCTTTAGGAAAGCACCTTCATCATCTTTCATTCACCAACGACAACCAAGCGGGACCTCTCTCTTTTGTGTGTTAATCACACCACTTCACGACATCGAAAAGGAATCAAGCCCTCGTCAAACAAATAGGGTTTCACCAGAAGAATACCCACAAAAAACTTCATCAGAAGAAATCAGCGCTTGATCATAAAACCCACAACCTGGGGTTTGCATATATATATATATATATATATATATGTATGTACACTTTGACGATCGATCAACACATAAACCCCAAGACAAGAAGCGTGGAGAACATATGGCCCCCAACGCTGAAAACAAACTTCGGCGTCCATTCCATAAGGACGAAGAAGTTAGTTTTCAAGCGCCGGGCAGGGCACTCAGCCAAGATCCTTCGCAAAACGGACTTTTAGTCATCCACTGTGAATTGCTGTTGTATTGCACTGGTATGCACGTCCAGCTAGCTCTGTTAGAGTTTGTTCTTGTGCATTTTTAACTTCCTATTCATTTCGCCGAAATAAGCCTCACTCTATTTATTCATATCTACTTGTTCGATAACCTTCATTATGTAATATTGTACAAATCGTCCAACAAATCTTGACTCCATTCCATAAAAGCGAACGAATAGCCCTTCGTCTGATACACCACTAACTCCACCACTCGATCACATGGACGACAAAAATGGCAGTTGCTGACCACTCGAGTGGGTACAAACTCTAAGTTCTGGGCTCAAAAGCCACTCAAAAGCCCCTCTCCTCTTGCTTTCTCCCACTCTTCCAGATTGCCTGTCTTGAGTGAGCAGCTCTTTTGTATCTATAACAGTCGTAATCCTTCGAGAAGCTTTTGACATTTTCAAAACAATCCTCCATTTCTGCACCCACTCCCCTGAGCGATCCATTGTGTCTCTTTACTGCTTAGCTCTGGCTAGTGTATGTGCGGGTTCCACGATTTGAAACGCGTTGGCATTTATACGCACGCTCATCGGTGATCAACCACGAGTAAATCCGAGCTTTGCTACACACCACACAATGCCAAGGGTGGCGCATTTGTCGCTCCAGGATCTCTGGATTTTAAGCAACGCCCGGGATTTTCCAACCAGCCATAATAACGGCTCCTGGATCTCGGTAATAATAATGAACGGCTGCTCTTGCCAGCCCCAAATGCGTTTCGAAACTCCGATTAACAAACTGCTGCCGACCATCCTGTTGGGCCAAGCCGAGCAACCATGCCGCCCATATTCCATGACATCCGATCGAATGACTTCAGTCAAATTCTTTGTCATAAACTGGTGGTGGCCACGTCGTGACCGGGCTGAGTGGTACTCAGCTGTTTTGACTCAGTTAGACAGGACGCTTTCATCAGTTGAAAGCAGAGCTGTTTTCAACTGTTTACAGACAGAAGGCAGCTTCAGATACTTGCCGTAAAGTGCTGGAGACGTGTGGCTGTGGCTGGTTCGCATCTTCTCTTCCCCTCCTGGTTCTGTGTGATTCTGTGGTGCTCTATGTCAATAATGCAATATTTCTCATTGTCTCGTTGAGGTCTGGTTGAGGTCTGGTTGAGGTGTTTGCACGCTTCAATGGCAAGTGCGACCAAGTGACCAAGTGCGACCTCGGCCTCTGTGAGCAGCAGGTACATAAACACACCTCTCACCTCTCTCAGGTTTCTGTTCGCGCTGGTGGTGACATATCTACACTGTACCTGACTGACAACTGGGTGATGGAGTATGATACAACAAAAGCTGCAAGTCCTCTCTATCGAAGCTGTTGTTGTCTGAGAAGAGTTCTACTCTGGACTGGAGTGATCTCCACCAACAAAGACAGACCACAACGTAATATCTCTCACGCCACTTCTGCTGCTTTCGCAGATTTCCTAGCTCGACTCATCGTGACGACGATCCGCTCGCCTCCTTCTTGAACTTTGAAGCCTTTTCGGTTGACCAGGTGCTTGACAATGTCCACATACCCCAGGTACGACGCGAACATGTATGGGGATAGCATCAGCCGCTTGTACTTGGAGGTCGCACGCATTCGCACGATGACTTCGTGCGCCTGGTTGACATCGCACCCTTCTTCTCGCTCGACGAAGCTGAGCAGTTCTGTGAACTCTTCCAAGTCGCCCTGAGAGTCCAGAACCGCAAAGTGGTACGGGAACTCGTCGAGTTGCTGGCTTTCAAAGTCTTCAAGTGTGAGCTCGTCTTCTCTTTCTTCTTCTTCTGCTATCTGGCTTTGCTGGAGATGTTCAGTGCGGTACGAAATGTCTTCCGTGTGCAGGCCTTCAAAGTCTGCAGCAGCTGAGAGCGCATCTCGGCTTTGCGGGTTCGCTTCGCCTTCCTGCAACAGCGGATCGGTTAGTAGCGTCGCTGCCAGTATCGGTTCTTCCTCCTCAGATGCGTCATTGTTCGAGTGCTTTGCTTTGGTCTCCTTGGCAAGCTCGGGATGCTCGAATATCACTGCGTCTTTCAGCACAGTCGTGAACTCGAGAGGGCTGATCCCAGAACTTGCGAGCGCTTTCTCGACACACGCTTGAAGCACCATTTTCACGCCGTCGGTCCCCCAGAGTTCCGTCGGGTCTTTCCCACTGGCCTCCATCGTCGCTTTGAGCAAGTGCATGGGGTCTGCGAAATCCAGGATGCCGTTCACGAAATCCTTGATGAGTGGTCCGCCGACAAGCACCAGGCCCAGTGAGACCATCGACACCAGCTGCTGAACTTTTCGCCGCTTTTGCTCTTGGTCCTCCTTGTCGACCAGCGCCTGCCGGAGGTTCTCAAAGTGGGTTTTCAACGTCCGCGCGTTGCTGTCGAGCGCATGAACCTGCGTCTGCAGCCCTTGGAGTTTCTCTTTGATCTCGTCCACCCACGGCGCGCTCTCCATGTTGACCTGGTACGTCTTGAGTCGCCAGAACTCGAGCTCCGAGGCTGTGAGGTACCCTTTTTCAAAGCAGCGGTTGAGTCCGATTTGGAAGTAGACTGCGGCCTCATCGTCGAACACGAGCTTGCTGCTGATCACGTACTGGAACGCCTTCGTCAACAGTTCTTGTAGCTCGCAGCGTTCGAGGCTCGACTCTCCGAGACTCAAGATGATCTGCAGGTCCTGAACCGCAGTCATATTTGGTAAGAAACCTTCCAAGGCTCGCGGCGTCACCTTACTGGACGTGAGGACGTTCGCTGACCGCTGCTGAAACTCACGCGCTTTAGTGCACTGGTCCAAGAGGAAGAGAATGCGCTGGACACTCTCGTCGGCTCGTTCCTGCTCGCTGAGCTCGCCAACCAAATCGATCGGTCGCATGTGGTTGTCGGCTTCTTGACCAATTGGATCAATGCGCGCGTGAACCAGCAGCAGCTCGACCAGATGAAACAGATGCTGTTCTGCCGCAATGTGAAGCGCTGAGTATCCGAACGGGAACACAGAGTCTTTTGCTACGGCTAACGACTCGTCAATCTCCACACACTCGTCACTGTGCACTCTGCAGACCGCGCTGATAAGCTGGATGATAAAAGCTTTCACGTCACCAACACCTGAAGCAATAACACGCAGGCAGACACGCGCCGCGTCGTCCAGACAGTTCAGATCGATCTGAAATTGGATTACCGCCCGAATCGCGTCGCGCTGGTTCCTCTTAAACGCGCTGTCGAGTCCGGAAGTCGACTCCCGGATCCGCAGTAGCTTCACGTCGCTTTCCAACTTGGCCACTTGCTCCTCAACACAAGCGGTCGCTTCGTCGTTCTCCGATGTCCACAAACTGAATCGTGTGAGTTTCCGCCACGTCGAATGGAAAAGGCGGAGAACTCTGTTGAACTCGGACTCGACCTCCACGGTCCCCACCAATTGTCGAGCTTCCACGATCGCCAAGACGCCATGGAGCGTGAAAAGACGCGCCATCATCGACGACCAAGTCGGACGGAGGGCAACGACCTGTTCGCCTCTGATGGTGGTAAAGCGGCTGCGGAGCGCATCGCAGATGCTCTTCATCTCCAAGAGTCTCGCGTTTGCACCCGCGGGTAGCAGAGTTCCACTTGTTGTCGAGGAGGCCGCGCTGACGGATTCGACCCACATCTTCCCTATTTCGTTGGCTCCGTCGTAGCACAGCCCGCGGAACTCATCATTGGAAGCAAGCCACTGGAACCGCTCAGCGAGCCTCAGTGGTGGTGTGTTGGTGTCGAACGCACAGCTCAACCTTCGCTCAAAGGTGGTCACGATGTCAAACTGCGATTCGTGAACTTGGACCGACGCCACCAGCTCTCCGGGGAACAGCAGCAGCTCGACCTGATTCGCCCAAGGGGCGTCGTCTCCGTTCACTGGACCGCACAGGATATTTCCTGTAACGTCGTGTTTGTAGAGAAACTGGTACCCCCAGAGACCCTCTTGTGATCCGCCAGCGTTCTCATCCAAATCCTGCCAAGCTTGAGGTGCGCACCAAACTGACGATAGAAAGCAAAGCCAGACACACACACAAGTTTCAGACACAAGCTGAGTACTCACTCGCCTCGAATAAAGCAGATTCCTCCTGCAGTCTGAGCAACCGTACGCACGTACGTCGAATTTTGTAGATTCTGTAAGCACGATCGCTGAACACGCTCGCCATGCTCTCTGGGGTCAAGGACGCGCGACTCTTGTCTGTTGCTGACCCTGGCGATGGCTGGGAGCGACGCGATGGGGTAGTGGTTTGACGCGCGTCGCAGCTGTCGTCGAAAATTTCCGGGTGCTCGAGAACCACCGCCTTTTTGAGTACATTGATAAAATCCACGAGCTCGATACCGGAAAGCGCCAGCGTCTGCTCAATTCCGGGGCGAAACTCGAACTTGTCCCCTTGCGCAGCACAAAATGATGCAACCTTGGCCATCGTAGTTAACTTCAGAGTGAGCAGGAGCAAGTACACGGGGTCCGCTAGATCCGCCACTTCGGGTATACTGCGTTTGGTTTCTGGCTCGAGAGCCCAGCGGACGCCGAGCGAGAGCAATGCCACCAACTTGCGAACCTCGGCGCTCTTGTCATGCCGTGGCCCTTTGTGCAGCAGTGCATGGCGCAAGTTCTCAAAGTGCGTCTTCAACAAGCTGGTGACAAGCGGCAGCGAGGGGGTCGAGGCGTTCAGCTTTTGAACCGTGCGTTTTGCATCCCTCACCCACGGCTTGTGCTCTGTGCTTCGACGAACAGAAAGAGCTCGGTGTCGCCAGCGCCATAGCTCCGCCTTCGTGAGGTATCCTCTGGCGCACCACTGCTGGAGTCCGATCTTGAAACCCTGGAGAGCCTCCTGCTCAAAGACGACCTTGCTGCCGGCCACATGCTCAAACATTTGCCTCTGAAAATGCTGAAACCCGCTGGGCTGGAGGTGGGCGGCGCCAAAGCTGAAGAGATCTTGCAGGTTTTGGACCGTTGTCGTGTTTGGCAAAAGCCTCTCCAACGCTTTGCGAGTCACTCGACCTTGCACGAAGGCTTCCGTCAGGCGTTGCCGGAACTCTTTCGCCTTGGTGCACTGTTCCAGGAGGAAGAGAATGCGTTGCACCTCGTCATCGGTCGTCTCAGCCTCGCTCAGCTCGCCCACGAGCTCAATCGGTCGCCTGTACTGCTCACTTTCTTGTGTTAGGGGATCTATTTGAACGTGGACCAGAAGCAGTTCCACTACATGGAAGCGATGCTTTTCAGCGGCAATGTGAAGTGCGCTGAGGCCCTTCGAGAACCCTGGCATGGTCGCGATTGCGTCGGACAGCGAATCGCAATGCCTTGCTTCCTGGAAGCAGGCTTCATCCCGGATGCCACACGCCTCAAAGACGATGTGGATGATCTGCTTCTTCAGGTCAGCTTCAGCGTCGTCACGAACCGCACGCAGACAGAGTCGGGCGGCTGTATCCATCAAGTTGGCTTCGATTCGCGACTTGATGACCGTGTCGATGATAATGCGACGTTGCTGCACAACCGCCGCTTCGAATCGGCTAGTTTCCTCGAGGTGACACAACTCCTGCACGTGATCTTCCAAATTGGCGACTTTCTCTTCGATCACAGTGTTCTGTTCCTCCTGAAGCGAGCCGTTACGTGTCTTGATGGCGGAGGAGCAAAGGTACGCTACGGTGCTGGACAACTTGGCGCACACAGTGCTTGTCTCCGCGAGTCGACGCGATTCGAGGGCGGTGATCAGGCCGTGGAGTGTGTAGAGCCGCTCCAGTAGAGATGAGCGTCTCTGAGGCGTGTTCGGCTTCTTCACTGACGGAGCACATCCAAGCATTTCGGAAGCCGTCGCAATTTCCTGGTACCTGGCGTCGGCAGCTTGAGACAACATCGTAGTAGTTGATGCAGCCCGCGTCAGAGAGTTGATCGCGAGAACGCCGTTCACCATGTGAACTGCGCGGAATTCCCCTTCAGAGGTGTCCCAGAGAGCTGCTGCCGCGGATTGGTTTGATTGGTGGCGCAAGATCGCACACTGCAAGCGTCGCTGAAAGTTGGTATGGATCGTGAACTCCGCATCGGCATCGGCGTTGTGGACTCGACAGTGGACGGAGTTCACGTGCTCTCCCGGAAACATGACCAGCTCTGTAAATCTGTGTCCAGAAGAATCCGCGACGCCCGTCACTGGACCCCGAACGACCTGGCCCGTGTACGAGTGCTGATAGAGGCACTGGAAGCCGCTGAAGTATCCGGCCTCCTTCACCAGCCAAGACTCGTGGTTGCGCCGAGGCTCGGACCAGACTGGCAAAGAACGCGCAGCGCACATGAATGAATGCAAATCATTCAATCGATCGTCAGTCACCCCAGGGTCAATTCGTACAGCGACATCGATTGCGAATAGCTTAGTAGTGTTTACCAGAATGAAGTTCACGTACCTCGGATGCTATGGACTCGGTAGGAAGCGTCGGCGACCACGTCGACCATGCTGCTCTGCTTTGACTCAGACGCGCTCCGTCGCCGCACGTCGTTCCTTCAGACGCAGATTTTGGAGACTGCCGAGAGTCGCCGGACGACAGCAGCCGCCAACCAACCATCGTCGTGGATGATAGATACGTTGGACGCTCAACCCACCCGCCTGGCTGCTGAAGAAAGGAAGAAGGAGAAAGAGTATCTTTAGCGCAGCCCTGCGAGACCAGAAACGCCTTTCTTGCAGTCAGGAGTAGCGATGGGTGCGGTCGGTCGCCATCCTACATTCTTCACACTAAACAAGAAAACGTCATTTACTAAAAAAGAGCTAGTTTCATTTGCTCGGATAGAATTGCCTCCAGCACGTAGCAATGTTGAAACATTTGATCTACCCTGAGCACCTCAAGAAAAAAGCAAATTCAATGCTCAAATTGTTACGCAACACGCGCCGTGGTGGCGTTCGTCCGAACGCGGTTCATCGTCATGAGCATGTGCTAGCCGCCCTTCCATACCTGGAAATCCTTGCGGGCGTGAAAGTGGTTCACGATGTCCGCGTACCCCAAGTACGACGCGAACACGTACGGCGGCAGCGTCAGGCGCTTGTATTCGGGTGAGGCTGCTGGGTCCACTTTCACGATCACTTCATGCGCCGCGTTGACGTCGCACTCTTCCTCTTCCTCTGCGAACTCGAGAAGGTGGAGAGACTCCTGCATATCGCCGCGGGACTGCTGAACCACGTAGCGGTACGGGAGGTCCTCGAGGTGCTGGGTTTTGTAGTCGTGTGCAGTTAGTCTACGATCATTGTCATCTCCTCTCTGTTCTTCGTCTTGTTCCTCTGCCTCTTGACTTAGCTGGATGTCGAACTCCGCTACAACGTCCGGCACACTTCCGCCCGTTGAGACAAATTCAGGGTGCTCAAAGATTACAGCGTCTTTCAGCGTCGTCACGAACACGAGGGGCTCAATCTCCGAGCACTGCAGTACGTCCTCAAAACCATCGCGAAACACGATGGCCGCGCAGTTCGTAGTACAAAACTGGATCACTTCGTCACTGCCGTCGAGCTCGAGTGCAGCGGACAGCAACTGGATCGGGTCGGTGAGGTCCATCACCCCCTGCACCAGCTCGGTCACCCCGGGTACGCCAGCCAACGCCAACCCTAGCGAAGCTACCGACATGAGCTGTTGACGGTTCGCCTTGTTCTGCTCGCCCATCTCCTTGAGCACGAGAGCGCGACGCAGGTTCTCGAAATGCGTCTGCAGAAGACGGGGGGTTGGTATCCAGCGAATCGAGCTTCGTGTGAATCTTCTCGACCGCTGCCTTCATCTCGGTCACCCACGGCGCGCTCTCCATGTTCACCTGCACGTTCTTCATCTTCCAGTACTCAAGCTCGGCTTTTGTGATGTAGCCTTTCGCAAAGCAGGCCTCGAGTCCGCGCTTGAAGTACAGACACCCCCTGTCTTCTGCGTCCAGCTGCTCCCTCTAACAACCTTTGTTCACAGAAACAGCACCCTCGCGTTTTTCGGGAATCGAGCTGAACGCTTTCCTCGCGACCTGGATTCCCATCATGAATGGAATACACAGCACCCCGCCCCCAGTTTGGTATTCAGTAGAAATCTTCCTGGAGTTTTAAGTTTACTTGGCCCGTGGATGTTATTTTGTGGATTGGTTTTTTCGCTGAACTTTTGAACGGTTACTGGTATTTCTGGAAGGGATTCGTCTGGTACTTGAATTATGATAAATCAAATCATATCGGACAGGAAACAATTCCCCATTCAGTTTCTGTTATCCCCGATATGTTCAGGCTGTAGGAAACCCTTGTCTACACGGTTCAGTGAAGCCATAGACGTTGGTATTATAGCTACAGAGTAGTCCTCCCTGTCGCTGGCGCCACAATTCACTTTGTGGTCCCCAAAGCTCAGACAAACAGGAGCTGATCTCATGCGTCCAGCAAAGCTGAGTGTTTCCAAACTCTTTTCTCATTTGGGTGCCATAGTGCTGTCGTTTCTGCAGAAATCCAGTTCGTCTTCTTCTCACTTAGAGGAAGCCGAGTGTCTTCACAGCCAGTCATCTCGTAGCCGGACGTGAGCCGGAGTCCTGCACTTTGTTTGATAGTTGTTGCTGGTGATTCGACCAACTTGGTGTTGAACAACTATCGAAATTAGATGAAAGAAAAACCTGGAGGTTCAGTTCAACCCAGTCGCCATTTACACTAGTCAAACATCCTCAGATCGCTCTCTTAGCGAATTGTTTCGCTCGATTCACTGTCACGACCATCCGCTCGCCTCCCTTCTGGACTTGGAAATCTCTGCGCGCACGAAAGTGGTTCACAATGTCGACATACCCCAGGTAGGACGCAAACACATGCGGCGCCAGCATCAGGCGTTTGAAGGTGAGCTCGGGGGTGGTTGATGTGTCCGCCGCGCTCACAACCACCTCGTGCGCCTGGTTCACGTCGTATCCGTCTTCGTCCGCGGCCGCGAGGAGGTCGAGGAATTCGTCCAGGTCGCCATTCGATTGCTGCACAGCAAAGTGGTACGGGAAGTCTTCAAGTCGCTGGCTTTCAAAGTCTAGCGCACTCAGTGCTGGACGGTGATCGTTTTCTTCGTTGGTTTTGCCTTCATCTTGTAATGGCGGACATCCGGGTTTGCAGGCGCTGGGGTTATGAGCACAAGTCGTCAGCGCGTCAGCGTACGGTTTATCGGAACCACTCGGGGGACGGATTCCAAACTTCTTCTTCTCGTTGGAGATCATCGGTGGTTGAGCTGCCACGTTCGCCCTGGACTCTACGAGGTACTCGGGGTGCTCTAGAATCACCGCGTTCTTGAGCACGGTCGCGAACTCGCGGGGTTGAATATCGGAACGCGTCAAAATCGCCTCAATACCATGACGGAACACCGCTTCCGCAACGTCATTCGCGCAGAAATTGACGACTTCGTCGTGCCCGTTGACCTCTAGCGTCGCAGTGAGCAAGTGAACCGGATCCGCCAGATCCATGACGCTCTGCAGCAACTCCTTCACGAGAGGTCCTCCGACCAGGACGAGTCCCAACGTTACCAGTGAAACGATCTTCTGACGTCGCGCACGGTGCTGCTCCTCTTCTTCCTTTTGAAGAAGCGCCTTGCGCAGGTTCTCGAAATTCTGTTTCAGCAGATGCACCTTGGTCTCCAGCGAGCTGAGCTGACACTGGAGCTTCTGGACCGTCACCTTCATCTCGGTCACCCACGGCGCGCTCTCCATGTTGACCTGCGAGGTCTTGATTTTCCAGTACCCGAGCTCGGATTTCGTGAGGTACCCTTTCGTGCAACACTGTTTGAGGCCGAGCGTAAAGTGCACGGCCGCCTCATCGTCAAACACGAGCTTCTGGTTGATCACGTGCTCGAACACGAGCTTGAGCAGTTGTTTTATCTCGCTCACTGTCAGATGCGAGGACCCGAGGGTGAGGAGAACCTGGAGGTCCTGGACCGCCGTCATGTTTGGTAAGAGGTCCTCCAGGGCTCTTCGCGTCACAGTTCCTGATTTCAGGATCGCAGTTGCACGCTGCTGGAACTCGTTCGCCTTGGTGCACTGATCCAAAAGGTAGAAGATCCGCACGGTCTCGTCGTCGCGCTTCTCTTCCTCGGTCAGCTCGCCCACCAGATCGATCGCCCGTTCGCCGTCGGCGGTTCGAACCAGCGGGTTCGCTCGCACCTGGGCCAGGAGCAGCTCAATCACACGGAACAAGCGACTACGCGCCGCGACAAGGAGCGCAGCGTTCAGCTTTGCGCTCACTGCCAGCACGGAGTGTCGGCTTGGGGCTTGGAGGCTATGGACGCGTGCCAGGTCGGAGACGAGCAGGACAACTTGGCTCATCATGTCTGCCCCGGCTGTTGTTCCACGAATACACAGCGTCGCTGCGAGATCAAAGTCCCGCTCGTCTATCGCGGCTTGCACGAGCGCTTGGGCTGCACGGGCCTGCTGCTTTTGCTGGATCGCCGTCACAAAGCCACTCGTTCTCTCCGTGGCTTTCAACCTCTCGAGCTCGCCTTCCAGTTCAGCAAAGCTGGAGAACGCGTCGTCCAGCATCTTGTTCCTCGCCAACGTTGAAACGTAGAAGCGCGTCCACTTGTGGACACACAGCGTGATAATCTCTACCACGAGCGCGAACTTGGCTGCGAGTGCAGCGAGAGATCGTGAAGGCACGAGCGCGCGGATTTCCAGGGCCGCAAGCGCGCCATGGACGCAGAAAAGACGCTGGAGCATGCGCGTGAACTTGTGTTCCGGGAAGTCGACGAGCAGCGGCAGGCGCGACGTGGACTGGAGGTAGGTGTCCTTGACCAGGCGGTACCTCGTCCGGACGGACCGCGGGAGGTTTGCGTCCCCTGCTCCTCGCATCGAGGACGATGCGGTGCTCACGGTCCATTTCGAAGCGGTGGCGCCATGTGACCCATAGATCGCTTTGTTCTCTGTTTGGAGGGACCGGAACTGCGAGCGAGAGAGATTCTCTCCACCGCCTGTGAGCTCGCCGCGAAACGAGCATGAGAGTGCTCTCTGGAAGTTCGTCTCGAATACCAGGAACCGACTCTTCGTAGAAACTCGGGCGATGTACTCGCTCGGGTAGAGAGTGAGCTCGCGCAGCGCGAACTGATCCTCGCCGCCTGGACTTCCGTGCACTGGTCCTTCCACGACTTTTGCGCCGTCTTCGTGCAGGTAGGTGCATTGGACTCTGCGTAGAAAGCCATCGCCCACGCTACACCAGACTGTTTTCAATAGAAATATGCATACTGTTAGCTACGTTGACACTTAAGTAGACGTATCCATCCATCGGCACACGTCCTACATAGAATCCAAAGACAAAAGATAGTTGATAGGGGGATGCAAAATTACGTACGTCGAACCTTGTGAACTCGGTACGCCTTGTCGCTTTCCAAGCGGTCGCGCATGCTCGATGGCTCACCAGCGGACGCGAAAATCGGAAATGACAGCTTTGAAGACTGCGGTTGCATATCTCACTCACAAAGCAAATGCAGGCGTGGTGCTCCCCAGAGAAAGAGGACCCAACAACAGAGGTATTCCAACCTTACCACCACCATTATGATTCTGCGTGTGTGGGTCTGGGCTTCCGAAGTCCAGTGCTGAGAGAAAAAGCTGGACGCAGCTTTCTGCGAGTGACTTTGGGTCCGGTTACTTGTCTGGATCCAAGTTTCACTCAGAGGCCAGCAGTCTCAGCAGTTCCAGTGCCGTTTGAAAAGTGTGTGTGTGTGTGTGTGTGTAGGGGGCACTGTAGAGAATCCCCGGGTTTCTGGTGGTGGGTAACTGGGGTACCTACCGAATGAAAGTATCCAGGTATTTTCGGCCGAGCCGAGCAGCTCTGGCTACATGTGTATCGACAAACCTTGAAAGAGACAAGAGAGGGTTGAACAAAAGTGACGACGCTCGCGCCACAAAGATGCAGGCAACGTGGTAAACGCAGTGAGTTCAGATACGTTTTTAGAGATGGTTTACTACTGGACGACGTCTTCACTCGGTCGCCCTTAGAAGACAGCTTGACGACACGACACGGTAGACGGTAATTGGGCAACGGATCCCTGCTGAAGTGCTGATTGACGGCGAAATCAATTCTTGACGGCAAAGTCTTGGAAATCGTGGCCGTGAGCTCCTGCTTTCGAAGGCAGTCAGTGCCATAGTATATATCGTCACCCTGGTGCCGGTACAGACGCGCGCTACTGGACAGTGGTCGTCGCCTCCGAGGTCGACTGGCTTAGGTTGAGCCACAGGCAGGCCGCAACCCTGATCCGCGTGTTTTCCGCAGCTCCGGATCGAATCAAACCAAGTGTCATCACTTCCTTCTCGAGTTCTACTGTGATTTGTTCTTCAAATGAACGAACTGATGCGCACGTGCCTTTGGTCGGGTCTGGGGTAACCAACATCAGTGCCGCCACCGAGGTATAAAGTAGACCAATCGAGGTTCCTGTAGCATATGCAGCGCATCTATATTGACTGCGTCCTCGCCATAGGTTAACCCCGCACAGAGTGGCGCCTCCGAGTGGACAAACGAACTCGCGGAACAAATGTCACGAGACACGCCAGCAATTGCAGCAGCAGCAGCGCCGGCAAACAACACACTCTTGGACGCGCTAGCCGCTCAAACCACTGATACAATCCCCCAGACCCCAAGAACTCTCGTCCTTGCTCTGCTTGTCGGCCAGAATGCCGCAGAGCATGACGATCAACCCCATGTCCATGTCCAGCGCGACGTCGACGTGGTACTTCTTGCGCGAGACGCCCTCCGGACAATAGATCTTCGCCACCGGCTCGCGAGTGCCCTTGCGTCCTCGGTCGAGCCAGATGTAGGCGTTGCGCCGACGCCAGTTGCCGACGAGGCCGATCTCTCACCGCACGCCGCTCAAGGCGTCATCGAACACGACGCTGGCGCCAGATCCCTCGCCAGAATCGTACGACGACGTGACCTCGAAGATGGGCTCGCCTTCGTGCTCATGTCCAGCGTGCACGTAGTGGATCGGCTTGGACGAGAACGTCTTGCTCTTGTAGTTCACGACCGGCGTCTGGTCCGCGTCGAGCAGCGTCTGCATGCTCAACAGCAGTTGGCCCTGGATCTCGAAGCGAGTGGCGCGGGTCTGCACGCCAATGAACGTGTGGCCGGCTTGAATGAGATGCGGCTTCTCCTGGACCTGGGCAAGGAACCTGGGGTTTGGTAGAGAACCTTCTCCAGCGTCGCTTGTAACGTACGGCTGGCAAATCTCGGTGGCGCCGACTGTCCACGCGGGAATCGATCGTTTGCCGTTTGCTGCACAGGTGCCTTTCTCTTATTGTAAGATTATTAGTGGAGCCGGCTCAACATCCGAGAGAGGCTACATGGTGATGCTAATGACCAACCGTTTGATGGAATGGATACAGTGCAATGTGCTTATCGTGGCGTATGTTTCGTCGAGCACTTCGATTGTAAAAGCACACGAGACCAATAATCTGCCTACTGGGATAGTAATGACACGTCTGGATGGAAAGCGGCAGCAGGGGATGTCAACGAGAATTGTTCTGGTCTCCTGGTCTCCTATAAACTGTAAATCCTTCGCTCTCTTGCGCTCACATACCTGTATGCAAGAGTAGTCTGGCTTACCAAACGCGGCTAGTCACTATATCCGGAGCTGGCTGTATTCTTGGAAACACATGGAGTGGCTGGCCTCTCGTTCCGTCATCTGACTCACTGGATTGCTCTTGAATAACAGGTCGAGGCAAAGAGAGAACTGAGAGAACTACAGAACGCGGGCGTGCGACCCAACATTCGGGTAGTTGTGAATTTGGTACCCTCCCTATCTATCTATCTATCTATCTATCTATCTCACTACGGTTTGCAGTACTTGTGAGAAGGTGCATCTGTTGTTTGTGTTCACTGCCAGTCTGGAACTGTTGCATGGCTGCGTGCTCAAACTACTTACACTACTGGATTTCCCGATAGTCGCCGGAAGACGGACCCAAGTGTTGACGAACAGGAGTGATGACACGCACGCAACAAAGTCGCACAGCGCGGCAGAAGCCAGTGAGTGAGTTTAGTTACGTTTTTGAAAGGGCTGATCTCTGTTGAAGAGATGGTCTATCCTTTCACTGTCAGCTGTTTGGTCGGATACAAGTTTCGAGGACGTCCCACCTATCGTCACCCTGAACTGCTAGCAGACACAGATGTTCTACAGTGTCGTCGTAGCCGTAGTCCGAAGTCGATCCGTTGCTGAACAAGGTGACGCTCGTGATCCGAGTGTTGCCATTGCTCCGCATCAAGGCGTACTTAAATGAAATCGAGGTGTTCCGTCATGTAGCGTATTCGCAACATAAGATCCTGATTTATGGTGCTTCTAGACAACATATTTCCTGCAACGGTTTACGTTGCCCATCCGCAACATGGTTCCATCTGCTCCTCAAAAATGCTTCAACTGGACAAAGCCAAAATGGCAAGGAGAGCAGACGATGATGAGGCGGACGAGCGCCGCTCTTGTTGGTCTTCACGAGAGCGCGTGGCGTTCGTGTTGCTGGCGCTGCTGCGCGCGTGTGCGTGCGTGGGGCTGCTGGGCATGGTCCACCCGGACGAGTTCTTCCAGAGCCAGGAGGTCATGGCGCGCCACGTGCTGACTGACGACAACACCCTGAAGTCCCAGCTCTTCCTGCCCTGGGAGTACCAGCTGCCGACGCCCAACCGCTCCGTGCTCTTTCCGTACGTCTGATGGTAGCCTTACTGGTCTTAATGGCCTATTCGCTGACTGCATGGCTCTGTGTGGATATGCTCGTGTATTGTAGAGCGCTGGTGGCTGGACTGCCTTACCAGGTGATGCTCTGGCTCGGCGTCAAGCCTGCGGGCTACCTGCTGCTCGTCGTGCCTCGCATGCTGCTCTGCGTCGCGTCATTCGCCATTGGTACGTTCGTATATGAGCATGTGTATCGAGTGGCTATGTGGTGTATGAAGCGCTTACTTGGACTATTGTTGTGTGTCCACTCTCGTAGACCTGATCCTGTACAAAATCGCTGTGAAGCTGCGCTTCAAGGACCCTGCGCGCGTCGTGCTCTGCTTCGCGAGCTCCTGGCCGACCGTCGTCTTCCTCACGCGCACGTTCTCCAACACGTGCGAGACGTTCGTGCTCGCGCTCTGCTTCGCCGTGCTGCTGCTCAGCGATCCGCACAAGCGAGTGCTGTTTGGTGGGCTGCTCCACTCGCAGACGCTGTTGCTCGGCGCGCTGCTGGCCGTGGGCTTCTTCACGCGCTTCACGTTCGTGTTCTTCTTTTTTCCGATTGGAATAGAGCTCGTACGCAGTCAAGACGCGCTCTACGTTGGCAAGGCTCGCAAGAAGAATCAAGACCAAGACCAAGTTGGCTCGGGGATTGTCAAGCGCGTTGCTGCGACGCTGTTCATTGCGCTCCAGGGTCTCCTCTCCTTTGCAGTGTGCTCAGCGGTGTTCATTGTGATTGACACGCTCTACTTTCGACCCGAGATGCGCTCGCTAGAGTCATGGCGGAGCATGAGCCTCGATCGCCACTCGTCGTTGCTCGCAAAAATTGTCGTCGCGCCGTTCAATAACCTGATCTACAACCTCCAGTACGACAACCTCGAGCTTCACGGCGTCCACGCGCGCGTCACGCACTTTGCAGTCAACATGCCGATGCTCTTCGGTCCGCTCTTTGTGCGCTTCCTGGTCAATCTCGTCACTGGGAATACGAGCAACGGGAACACCGGCATGCCCAAGCATCAGCTGCTTTTTGGCGTGTTTAGCGTGCTGTTCCCGCTCGCGTGCATCTCCATGGCGCCGCACCAGGAGCCGCGCTTTTTGCTCCCGCTGCTCATTCCGCTGCAGATCTTCGCTGCGTCGGGTCTCTTGAGGAACCGGGTTCGCATCGCGGTCTGGGTCGTGTTCAATGTTGCGCTGCTGGTGTTCTTCGGAGTGCTGCACCAGGGCGGCGTAGTGCCGATGCTGCTCTCCTTCTCGAGAAATGGCGGTGGTGAACTGCGAGGTCAACAGCAACTCCAGTCACTCTCGTTCCCACTGTCGTTGGCGTCGTGCCAGTTTGTTGCTGCGACTGAAGACCTCAAAGTGCACGAGCTCATGGGCGACGTCCCTATCGTGTTCTACAAAACGTACATGCCGCCGCGCTTCCTGCTCGCTGGTATGGAGACGACTTCGACTTTCCAAGTGGTGGACCTCGCAGGTGGGAGTGCAGGCGACATCTCAAGTCAACTGCAGCGCATCCAGGAAAGACTTTCCAGTACGTCGTCGTCTTCGCCTCCAAGGTATCAGGCATTTCTGGTGGCGCCAGCTAGCGTGAGCGTCGATAGGATTGTGAAGAGCTCGTTTGTGAGTGCGTCCGCGAAAGTTGGCAGCTGCTCACCACACATCTCGACCGAGGACCTTGCGTTGGACAAACCTTTTGCGCTTGAGCTCCACCTTCTCGAGATGGCCAAGTCTAAATAATAGCACCACGGTTAATCACTGTGAGTCGATCAAAACAAGGGAGAAGGTTTGCATTCTACTGTGTATTTTGAGTGCCTAGCGGTGGACTTCGCTACCAGAACGATGTTAATCGATCCTCCTCAAACCCACGGCACCGTGGAGCGCGAGATTCGAGAGGAGACTGACATGGTTCTCGTTCCATTGGTGCGACCAGCTGAAGGCATTTGCGCCGATTTCCTGCGGACCACTCCTGAAGCTCGTGTCGCACTGATGGATGGGGGGCGAGATAGACGGTTAGCGGTTGAGCGCGGCGGTGTCGATGCGTTACTGGACGACGCCTTCCGTCTTGCAGGTGCGATGACGTACTCTTCAGACGGCGCTGGAACTCGTTCGTATCGGCGGGCTAGCGTCGGCGAAGGAACCAGACGGATTCGCTCCACTTCCCGCGGCTCTTTCTTCTTCCTCGCGTGCCTGGTTTGTTCCTCTTCGAGCTTCCTCAACACTGCTGACGACCGAGGTGGCGTGTGTTCGTATACACCATCGCGACTGACCTGAACAAACACTTTTGGCTCTCGGACATAGTACTCTTTCTGTTGCTCTTCTTCGTCTTGCTCATCACGCTCACATTCATCTTCATCGTACTCATCGAAGTCTCTGTCTGCTTCTTCCTCACTCTCCTCCTCTTCATAGTAGGTGCGCGACGTGTTGGTGGCGCGGTTCACAATCGTTTTTTTCTTGGCTTCACTACGTTGTTGCTGCTGCTGTTGCTCCTGGAACTGGACATTCTTCCTCCCATCATTCGCATTTTCAACAGGAGTTGATCCGTCTTTGCGAATGATCAAGTTGCCTCGCAGTCGATGCTCGTTGATGAAGTTCTGCAGATCAGCCTCTCGAACGCACTGGCGGGCACACAGTTCTTTCAGCTCGACGTACTTCACATGGGTCTGGCGCAACTCGTCTTCTCGCAAGCGAAGGCGCTTCTTCAAAAACAGGAGCATGTTCGCGTTCTCGTTTGTTGAATCGTCTCGCTTTTCGCCGTTGTTCGATTTGTTATCCTCCAATAATGGGAAAGCAGGGAAGTCCAACCACAGAGTATTCATGAGACTCAGCATATCCGACTTCTTGTCGCAGACCTCCATCGCCTCTTTGCTGCTCGCTTTCCAGCTTTCGACACGAGCGCGGAACTTCTTCAGCTTCGCGATGATTTTCTCTAGCTGGCGGTTTGCTGAGGTCTCCCTCTCGTGCGACTGGGAGCTGGACTGGCGCTCTCGGTCTTTCAGCTTGGACACCGTGTTCTTCAGCTGTTCAGTCTCGCTCTGCAAGCGCAGAACCGCAGCATCCTTGACGTGAAGCTGATCTGCAAGCGCCTTGACTCGAGCCTTCCACTGCGACTCCACCAGTCCGAGACTTACATCCTTGGACTGCAGCACTTCCTGTACTTTCCCCTCTGCTTCTTTCTCCTTCGACGCGAGTTGAGACTGGACAACGTCCAGTTGATGCTGCAGTTGCTGATTCTTGCCCTGTTCTTCCAGTAGTTGCGTCATCTTTTCCAGCATCCGCTTCTTCTCTTTCTGAAGTTCCTGCTCCAAGAACTCGATCTTCTCGCTCTGATCTCTCGACGGCTTCACCTTCAAGACCTTGACTCGCGAGTTCTCACTCAGCAAGTCCCGCACATCCATTTTCGTCGACTTCTTCGCTCGCCCTTCGTCCGCGTTTGTCGGCTTGAGGTGCTGCTGCTGCTGTGAGTGTAGATCCTCGTATTTTACTGCCTTGGGTCGGCGCGACCACGCTGCTCGCGACTCATCAGAGACGCTGCTGGGTGATGGCAGAGGCGCTTTTCGATGCTGTTCGTGAACACTCAGCTGAGACGGTACTTTCGCTCTTCGACTCGTCTGGTGTTGCTGCTGCTCTTCCCCTTCGTCCACTTGAGGCTGTGCACGCAAAGACTCGCTCTGTTTCTTTTGCTTTCGTGCAGGCAGCTCGGCACTCTGCTTCCTGCTTGCTGATGAATTTTTTGGTACTGGAGCAGCCACCGATCTGCTTTTGAGAGGGGGAGCAGCTCTCTTTGGTGAAGATTTCTGCTGAACTCGCTGTTTTTGAGTCACACGCACAGCCTGCTGTCGAGCATTCTCCTTCTCTTCTTTGCCGTCATCACCTGATGACTCTGATCCATCAGAAGACTCCGAGTCGCTGCACTCGTTTACTGACGAAACCTCAACGTTGTTGTTTCTTCGTTTTGCTGTTGTCGTTGGATACCTGGGTGATGAGGATTCCGCAGACGACTCGGACGATTCGGATGACGAGCGAGATCGACGCACTGCGCGATCTTTCTTAGTGTACTCAACAACTGAGATCTTGGCGTTCTGGCGCTGGGCAGAAGTAGAAATACTGGTAGAGATCGCTCCTCGATGGTTCGGTTCCGCCTTCACAGTCTTTTGGGGTTCTGGTTGTCGCTGCTGTTGATGTTGCTGCTGCATACCCTCGGAAATCTCAAACGCATTCTGAGCCAGCAAGTGACGATGCTGCTCATTCTCTGAAGCCTCAATCGAAGCGTGCGTTGCCGGAGGCGGGAGCGCCAATCCCGGTGGACACTCGTCTCGGGGTACGATCTCGCCATTCGGTAAGAACACAAACTCCATCGGATGATTCTCGTACACAATCACTCCAGACTTGCGGCTTCTATTGCGCACGAGCTTTCCAGCGACAGGCTTCTTGTTGTTAGGGTTCTTCGCGAGCGCGAGCAACTGGGCGTTGTACGGGTGCTGCGGGTGGTAGCGCGAGCTTGGCGGGTGACGCGAGTTGCGCAGCAGCTCTTCTTCCTCATCGTCTTCGTCATCTTCGTTGCTGCTCATATCCGCACTGGCGCCGTCGCTACCGCCGTCATCGCTATCGTCGCCTTCCTGCTTCTGCTCTGCTCCATTGCGAATCTGCTGCTGCCGCTGTTTCCGCGTCAGTTGCTTCCGCACGTTGCCGCCGTTCGCAGCCTCTCCCAACAGCCGCCGCTGAGCTTCGCGCGCACTGGACTCGCTGAAGACGACGTCGTGCGACCCCGTGAACACGCGCTCGTCGTGCAGGCGGCTGAGCATCCTTCCTCCTTCCTTCCGTCGCCCCACGAGCGGTGCTGTGCGCTTGCTGCTTGCAGCTTGCAGCTTTGGAAACTGCGCGCGTTTTTTCAAAACGGCGTTTTGGAAAAAGGAAATTCATTTAGCGGATAAGCAGTTTCGGATAAGAGGATTATGTTTCTACCAATTATCCTAAAGTGACAGTATTCTGTGCTTCAGCTAAAAGCGGTTGCATTCAAATCTGGCATTCTCTTTTAAAAACGATTGTGTTTTTGGCGCGAAAATGTTTGAATTGTGCTTTGTTGTCCTCCGCTCCGCATTCACATTCCGAGACCAGGCGCTCATTAGAAACCGGCGACGCGGCGATCTCCTTCCTGACGACAATACACACAATAATGGGCATCGCAGCAACAGAAGCAGCAGTGGATGCGACGGTGAAGACCATCCCCACCACCACCACCAATACCAACGACGACAACAACAGCAGCGTTCCGCCGGCGCCACCCCAGACGATGCACAAGAGCGCGCGCGGCGAGGCGTACTACCGCGACGTGCTGCTGCAGATGCAGAGCGAGTTCGCGCGCGCTGTCGCGGCGCTGGAGAAGCAGATATCGTGTCTCACGGAGCACAACGAACTGTTAGAAGATGCGCAGCAGGAGCATCAGACGTACGTGTATCTATCGCTTGCTCTATCGCTGCGTGTCCGGACGTGGAGCTGGAGTTAACGTGATTTGCGTATGTGGCTGCGTTGTTGCTTGTGCAGCGAGATCGCTGGATTAAAGCAGGAGCTGGAGGATGTGCACGAAGCGAGACGGCAGGACCAGGAGCGCGCGAATGACACGATCAAATCGTTACAGGAAGAGCTCGTAATGACCCAAGAGGATCTCCGAAGCGAGCAGCTCAAGATGCAGACGCGGGAGCAGTCGCTGCAGCACGAACGCTCCGCACTCAAGATGTTGCTGCAGCAGGAACAGGACTACTGGACGCGCTTTGAGAAGTCAAAGCAGGCAGAGCTGGAGAAGATGAACCTCCAAGTAGCAGAAGCAAAGGCCGAGTCGATGCAGAGTAAGGACGGCAACGACAGCCTCTGTCGAGAGATCAAGCTGCTGCAGAACCGCGTGGACGCCGCTGTGCGCACCTCGAGGAACTTTGAGCAGCGCCTGAAGATCCTGTCGCACCAGAAGCACGACGAGCAGATGGAGCTCGAAGCCGAAGTGCTCCGGCTCAAGCGCAAAGTGAGCGAGAAGAGAGAGCAGAACAAGTATTTATCCGAGGCGCTGGTGGCGAGAGAGGAAGCAGTTACGAGTGCCGCCGCGAGTCGACGCCACCAACGACCAGTATCTGCGCCAGCAGTGCGCTCGCCGTCGCCGATCTCGAGCACGTCATCCGTGTTTTCAGACCCAGTCACTGAGTCCACGTTCTCGTCGCAGTACCAGCCAACTCATCACAACAACACCAACAACACACAAAAGAAGCAACGCGTGGAGCAAGTACGTGAAGAACAGGTCCAGCCAGCAGTGGAGAAGCGTCTTCGAAAGCGCGACATCACGCTCTCCGTGCCAAGCGCAAAGAGAGCGATCCCATCCTCGTCCACCTTTGAGACGAAGCTCAGCCATGAGAACCACGTGCACTCGCACGCGCCAACGTCCCCAACAGCTTCCTCCCCTGACATGACCCCTCCGACATCACCACGTACTCGTGACAACCACACAAAGCACAACGACAAGACCTACACTAGCAGCAGCAGCCGTCAGCAGCCAAGCACCCAAAGAACTGTTGGCGGCAGGAGCACGCGCCTGGACCGGGAAATGAGCGACTTGAGACGAAAACTGGACGCCTGCATGCAGTTCAACCTCAGCCCATGAGCTATTTGTCCTGAGAGTGTGTGAGTGAGTATTTGTAAAGTGAGCCGCCTCGCCCGCATGTGAAGATATCGAGACCTGCTATTTAGCCAGCAGCAAAGGCAAAGACCACTTCCCCATATTTATTGTGGTACGCTATATATTAGTCCCTTTAAAAATCATCTTTGTTCATCAATAGCTCACACACGTAATACACGTAATAGACAGCAACAGGCAACCAGCAGCATGCGTTCATCTTCATCATCACACGGGCGACGGCAGTCGTCGGAAGCGCCGAGCCACTTCTGGCGACGAAGAAGCCGAACCTCCTCCTGACACCTCAATCGGAGACGGGTCCTTCACGCGACTGTAGCGCCGCACGACCGACTTGTAGACCGGAAGCGATCTCTGGGTGACACTGAACAAATTGGGCGTCGACTCGGCTTTCCGCATCAAGTGGGAGGAGCTGTTGGCGCTGACTTCGTCGTCGTCTTCAGGCTCGCGCGAGGTCATAATGTCGATCGAGTGTCGATCATGGTGACTTGGTGGTAGGTCGCCCCCACCTCCGGATTTCAAGGAAGACGACGATGCCGATGTGTAGTACAAAGAGGAGGAAGAGGACGAGAACTGGCGCATCGAGTCGTCCTTGGAGTTCGATTTGCAGTCGTCGCTCGAGTAGAAGCCGTGGGTCGTGAACGACGTCATGTCGTCGCCGACTTCCTCTTCGTAGCCCATGAAATCGCTGATGTCCGCCGAGCTCATGAGGTCTTCCGAGGAGGAGGTCTGCTCATAGTACCATAGAAACAAAAAAAAGAGTCAAGAGTCACCATCACAACGCTAGGTAGACTGGGATCAAAACATACCGAGAGCGATCTGGTCACGCGACGATGGCGCGCTAGCTCTGTCGACACGCTGCTGCTCACGCTCGAGAAATCTGCCGACTCCTGCGACGCATTTGTGTTCACCGTCCTGGGCGAGCGCTGCTGGTTCGAGCGCTTGTTATCTTCAAAGCTGTCCACTCGCGCGCGGGAGGCGAGCACCGCTGCGGTCAGTCGCGGACTCGCCTGGTGGATGCCCAGCGAGATTGTGCGGAGCAGCACCGGCGCACGAGATGGGATCTCCAAGTCGCTCATGCCTTCATCGTCGTCACCGTCGACATTGCCACCTTCTTGCTTAGTAGCGTCCTGATCGTCGCCATCACCATGTGCAGACGATTTGTGCTTGCTGCTCTTGATTGGGGACATTGGTGGCGACGCAAGGTTGAAATTGTGGCGCATCCACTCTTCTTGCTGCTGCTTAAGCAGCTGCTCTTCCTTGTACTTGTTCTTGAGAATGTTGAGCAGCGACTCTTTCTGGCGGAGGATGTCTTTGTGCGCCACAGGTGACGATGGCGGCGTGAAGTCTAGCTGGCTATTGTTCGAATGCGTTGACGATGGGATCGAGTGTGGTGGCGTCGACGGTAATGGGATCTTGAGATTGCCAGGAATTGGTCGTCCACCACCTGAAATATCGGACTTCCCACCTGCTTGCTTGCTCTCGACTGCAGCCTGGTAGCCAGCCATTTTTTTCGAGACTTGAATTCGCAGGTTGTCGCGCTGAGAGGACTTTGGGGCTTCACTGTGCAGACGCTGGTGCTGCGGCTGCTGTTGAGGTACAAGCGGTGGAGACGGAATCTGTGGGAGGTGTGGCTTTTGGTGTTGCTGCTGTTGCTGCACACGCTGAACCAGCGACGGCGCTGTCACTGGCGACGACGAGTACGATAGTGGCGGCGGTGGTGGTGGAGGTGGCGTTGACGTGAATCTTCCAGACTTGGCGCTTCGGCTACTACTGCTGATCGGAGTATCTTCCATTTCTGTATCATTGTTGCTGCTGTTGTTGTTATCATCTTCGGGCTGGTTGGTTCGACACTTCATGATCCCGTGAGGCTGGCGTGGACTGATGTTGACAGCTGTGCAGGGGCGAGTTGCATCTAAGCGTGGGGGTGTCAATGGAGCTGACGGCACCAGTGGACGGGTGCGATGGTGAATAAATGGATTGGTGCCACCCACCCCTCCACCACCTCCACCACCTGGAGGTGATGGCGTAAACGCAGTCATCGAGTGTCGCTTTCGACGTGAGTATGCACCGGGTGGGATGGGCGACGCGATGTACTCCAGCGGGGTCGGAGCTGCGAAAGAGTCGCCCGAGGTGACGATTTTCGGCTTCTCCATCTTGAAATGGTCGATTTTCCGAGCTCCGTCCTCTGCTGTTGGTGACCAAGTGATTGGCGACGGTGCAACCCCTGTTTGATTGTTATTGCTGCCTTGAGCCTGTGCGTGTTGACGACCACCGAGGTGTTTCGACGGCGCGTCATTCTGTCGCTGTGCATCCTCACCATTTGAAGTTTCAAAGTGAAGCTCAATCTCCGTGTTGCCCACGAGCAGCCTGTCTCCAGTGCGAACCACCACGGCTTCTTTGTGAATGCGGCGACTGTTGTTGAGCTTTGTGCCGTGCACGCTGTGGTCCACGTACACCCAGATGCCGTGCTTCGAGGTGCACTCCAGCGTTCCATGTTCTGGCGAGACCTACCCAAGCAATGAATAATCAACCGAAATGAGCTCGCTTCACTCAACAGCATACCACATGTTAACTTACCATCGGGTCGTTGTTGCAGTGGAAGACCGCAGTTGATAGTGTTCCGATCGAAATCCCCTCGGGCGTCGCTTTCTGCGGCAGAGAGCTCTTCGTGATGATCGCGCTCTTGTTACTCGGATGGATGTTGTTTCCCCCCGGACGCACGCTCAGCACCGCAAAGTGGCTGTTCTGCTGCTGTTGCTGTTGTTGGACGTGTTGATTCACAGATATCGCTGCGTGTCTGCTCTTGATCGCATTGGCGCTCATGGTGGCATTGAACAGCCCGCGACTGCTGCTATCACCGCCAGCAGCAGCACTGAAGGGCTCGTTCCTTTGAAGCCACGTGGGGTTCTGCATCTTGCGTGTCACCACTCACTGGAGAAGATAGATAGTCAGCCAGCAAATCAATTGACAGGCTGTTGTTGGTTGGGGTGCACAAGCTGTCTCGTTTCGCTTGAAAGCACCAACAAGATCCCAAAGGGACGCGCAGTGACGAGGAGCTACGCAAGCAAGTGACGGAGATAGATCAGGAGATACCAGGAGATCAGGAGAGAGCGTGTGGCGGCAGCGCAGACGCACGCAACCCACTCGCTCTTGTAGCTCGCGATACGCACGCGCAGCGAGACAGAGAGACAGACCGATAGACAGTGAGACGATCGATCGATCGACCGGATGAGCGGGCGGGCGGGCGGGCGGGCGAGTGCGGTTTTGGCTTCTTCAATGCGTGGAAGAAGATGTCCTTTGGGCTGCGCGTTTGGAGCCACAAGAGACGCCAACCTTCCCCCCAGCGACACACACTCCTGCGCAACGACACACACTCCTGCGCAAATATATGCGTTTTCGTAGCTAGATTTGCAAATAGAAGATATATATTAACAGGTATTGTAGTTTCATTGATTATCTTGTATCATAGTACGATATCAAATAGAAAGTAGCGCCATTACAATAAATATTACAGCTTGTTCACTTTGATATCGCAGATAATTTGACAATTTGGACTGGATATGGTAATTATATAACATACATGTGTAATCATGTAATAATCAATCGCTCGGATGAATCGCGCGCTGTCTCACTTGGCTGGCTGGTTGGTGCAACAATCAATCGTCCCGTTCCAGCATCATCCTGCCAGAAGCGACGATGGCCAAGATGCTCCTGCACATGCGCCGCGCCGCTGCGCGTGCCGCCTCCGCCGCTGTCCACAGCACCAGCAATGGCGCTTCTGCCAATGCTTCTGTTGCTGCTATGCGCCAGACGCGCGCTCTCCCACAGACTGCTGTTGCTGCGTCACTGCGCGCTGATCGCGCGTGCGTCCGATCTTTCCAGACGAGCGCCATGCTCCTCAAGCAGCACACGACGGACGTGACCAAAGGCGCCAAGCAGTCTGTAGCCGCCGCATTAGCCAGCAAGAAGGATGACGATGATGGTGAAGACAGCGATGATGAAGAAGAGGACGATGAAGTGGATGATGAAGGCAGCGACAGTGATGATGACGATGAAGAAGACAGTGACGAGGATGAAGACGAAGACGACGAGGATGAAGACGACGATGAAGAGGCAGAGATCGACCCAGAGAACCCTGCGGCGCAATACATCGGCGTGACGTACTACCCGTCCAAGGTGAAGAAGTACAGCGCCGAGCTGAGCATCGACGGCCACGTGATCAGCGGCGGCGACTACTGGACAGCGCTGGACGCCGCCAAGGGCTACGACGAGCTCGTGGACCTCTACTGCGACTTGGACACGCCGCGCAACTTCCCGTCGGGCTCCTCGGAGGCCGCAGAGGACGCTGCTGCGGGCATCATTCCGGACGCCGCGACTGCCGAAGTGGTCGGCGACTGGGAAGTGCCGGAAGTCGGCAAGCGCCACGCCGACATGATCCCACCGATCCCAAAGTACGTGTCCTGTTGATATGTCCTGTGTGTGTCCTAATATGCCGTCCTAATTCTATCCTGTTTTGAACTTCTTTTAGGACGTACCTGACCCTGGACGAAGTGCTGGCGGCATTAGAGAAGGAGAAGGCCGTGAACGTGTACACGGTGGACCTCGCGGGCAAGTCGAGCCTGGCGGAGTACATGATCTTCACGACCGGTCGCTCGCAGGCGCACATGCGCCGCATGGCGGACATGATGATCACGTCAATGCGCGCGCGCCAGCTCGAGGACGAGTTCAGCTACTCGGTCGAGGGCCGCGACTGCGACGACTGGATGATCGCGGACTGCAACAACATCGTCGTGCACTTCATGCGCGAGGACACGCGCCGCATCCTGAACCTCGAGGACCACTGGGAGAACATGGTCGACGACAAGCACCGCGTGTACGGCGAGATGACCGAGGACGAGTACATGGACAAGTTCGGCACGAGCGAGCTCATGGAGTACCTCGAGGACGAGGACCACTCGAACCCGGACGACAACGACATCGACGGCTCGGGCGTCGAGTGGAAGTGAGTGGGCTCTTTTGGTTACAAATCGATCGATCGATCCATTGATTCGCATGGCACAGTATCTAGACACACAGAAACCCCCTAATAACACACGAGAAACAATGTTGTAAACACGCAATTTGCTTATCATTGTTATGCAGGAAATCAGTAGGAAGTATCCATAGGAAGTAGGCTGTTTATGAGCCTTTCAAAGATTGTTAATCTCTCTCTCTCTTTCTCTCTGCGTCAGTCAGTCCTTTGTAGTCCCCACAACCGATGACTTCAACACTGTCGGCAGCGAGCTCTCTTTGCCCTTGTCCATGTCGTCGTGGGTGGCTTCGGGCTTCATCGGCAGCGAGTAGATGTACACGCCCGAGGCGACAAACAGCACCGAGACGACCATGGAGAGCGTGAGAGGCACGCCGAAGAGCACGGCGCTCAGCAGCGGCAGGAACACCAGCTCCAGCGCGCTCGCGATCGCCTTGCGCACCGAGTCGAGCACCTTGAGGAACATGCTCGTGACCACGCCGATAAACGACATGATGAGCACCATCGGCAGCACGTAGAACGAGAAGAGCACCTTGATCTCCGACGGACTGATCACCTGCGCGAACGACTGGCCCGTGAGGCCGAGCACGAGCATCGCCACCGTGCACAGGATCGAGTCCATGTACATGAAGATGTTCTGCAGGTTGAGCGGGATCTTGGCCTGTTTCTTGAGCAGCACCTCGTTGTACACGCCCGCGAACGTGCTGCTGAGCATCTGGACCAGCAAGAGGCCGTAGGCAAAGAGGCTTGGGCCCACAGTCTCATGCGCGCCACCGCCGGTCTTGTTCGAGCTCGAGCCGAGCGTCTTGATCGCACAGCCGAGTGTCGTGACCGCGAGCGACGTCCACTGGTTGCGGTTCAGTTGCTTCTGGAACATGAACTGGTGCAGCATGCCCGTGATCACCATGCGGAACTGCAGCAGCAGGAAGTACGTCGACGCGTCGAACTTGCGCAGGTTCACGTACGAGAGCACGTCGTAGAGCACGTACAAACCCGACGGGATGAAGTAGCGCAGCAGCAGCACGCGGTGCTCCGCGATCTGCTGGAGCAGCAACTGGCAGCGCTGCGCCAAACTAGCGCCGCCATTACCAGTGCGCAGCATGTCCTTGGCGTCGCTCGTGAGGAACATGTACGTGGCGATCGCGAGCTTGAGGAACGACTGCAGCACGACCGCGGACGTCGAGTTGAAGCGCACGTCGTGGCGCTTGGCGAGCTCGTTCAGCAGCCCGTAGCCCACCCAGAGCCCCATGTACGTGACGAAGATGCCGCGCTGCTCGCGGGTCTCGAGCCCCAGCGGCGCAGCGCCGCCAGTCGTGCCTCCAAAAGCGCCCATGATGGATCGGATGATCTGGTGGTCGTTCGCGAGGGCAGCCTGCGCTGGGCTTGTCGTGTTCTTGTGTGACAGGGTGGGAGGTTGCGTTTTGGTTTCTGGGGTTTCTTTTGGCTCTCATCACACAAGGGAAACGAGGAGCTATTTTTGATAGCAACGCGTCAACACAGGATCCAGCAGAGGTCGCACGAAGGTTTCACGAAGGTTTCACGAAGGTCGTCGGAGATAAACGATGTCGTGTTTTAGCCAATCACAGAACACGCCATATTTGCCAATCTGTGGATTGTGGATACATGGGATGCATGCGAAAGCGCTCAAGCTCAAGAAAGACGCATCCGTCATCCCTCGCGTGCGAAACAGCGAGCTGAAGGCATGGGAGATCGCCAAACTAGTACTGAATCGTGATCCTACTCCAGTGCGGAGGCGGAGCGTACACACAATGTTGTTCTTGCTTCATGAGGGTTTCGATCTCAACACCAGGCGCGCACAGGAGAGGGTATTGGTGCTTTAGCTTCTGGGAGCTCTTAGCCAGACTGTTGAACTTTGTGAATGCACATGTCCGCCCATATTTTATCAGGAAGCAACCTCACGAAAACCGCGCCGCCTTGGCCACTTTCCGAGCTCTGCGCATCGTCACGACGATCCGCTCCCCGCCCTCTGGAGCTTTAAAGTCTTTGCGAAGTACCAGATGCTTCACAATGTCGATGTACCCCAAATACGATGCGAACATGTGCGGTGGCAGCATCAGGCGTTTGTACTCGGAGGTTGACTCCATCGACCTGACGACCACTTCGTGCCCTTGGTTCACGTCGTATCCCTCACGATCGACAAACTTCGACAGCTCTATGAACTCGTCCAAGTCGCCATCCGAGTCGAGAACCGCAAAGTGGTACGGGAAATCGTCGAGTTGCTGGGTTTCAAAGTCTTGCGCAGTCGGCACACGCACTTCTTCTACTACTTGCTCACTATCCTCGCGTCCAGATTTGTGGGTATCGACGGTGTGCACGAGTGACGTCAGCGCACCAGTACTTGAGCAGTCAGCCACTTCGTGCAGTTTGGAGCCCAACCCCGTTTTCTCCTCCGACCAGCTTGTCGATTGCGCCACTTTGCGGTCGTAACTTTCGAGACGTTTGTGGCGTGACGCAGATACTTCAGCACGACGGGGATAACCGGCATCTTCGGGCTGTTTGGTGGCCGAACCCCGGTTCTCCTCGCCCCAATTCATCGACTGCGCCACTTTGCGGTCTGCTACAAACTCGGGGTGCTCCAGAACCACCGCGTCCTTCAGCACACTCGCAAACTCCATGGGTGCGATGTCGGAGCGCTCCAGAAGTTTGTCAATGCCCGCGCGAAACACCACGTTCGCGCCGTCCGTAGCG
>JAADVK010000218.1:0-36204 GCA_023334975.1 Globisporangium sylvaticum
CACGGTCGGCGCCGACGCCTGGATCGACAAGGAGCTGGCGGAACTGCCAGAGGTCGTGGCCACCGAGAAGGACGTCTCGGACGAGATGTACCTCGGCATGTACCAGACCGCGGTGGAGATGCACAAGGAGGCGGTGGCCGAGGCTGAGCGAGAGGCGCTCGAGAACAGCGACGACGACGTGGATCCGGACGAGTTTGGCGACTACGAGCCAGACGACATCGACGGCGGCGATGATTAATGAGCTAGGAGCGACTATTACAAGAATGCATTGAGGCCCATAGAGTGGGTGGCGAATAAAGGGACTGGTTGTATTTGTACGCCACTGGTGTTGGGCTTTCGGTCTTGAACTCAAGAGCACCCACCCACATTTGGACTGGACTGGCGACAATTTAGAGCTCGACGTACTTGGCGAAGAGGTTCTCGGGCGTGGTCATGGCCTTGAACTCGAGGCTGTTGCCGCTCGGGTCCTTGAAGAACATGGTCCACTGCTCGCCCTTGCGGCCCTGGAAGCGCAGGTGCGGCTCGATGATGAACTTCACGCCCTGCTGCTTCATGCGCTCCGCCAGCGCGTGGAAGTCGTCCACCGTCAGCGCGCAGCCGAAGTGCGGCACCGGCACGTCGTCCGCCTCTGTTGATACACAATCCAATAATGATGGAGACAGAAAGCCGGCTGATTAGAGCTATGAGTGACGATAGGTAGCTTAATCGAAATGGTGACGCACCGACTGGGTTGAAGTAGTCGATCGCGCGGTAGTCCTTCCCCGCGACGTGCACCACGAGCTGGTGGCCGAGCATGTTGTAGTCCTACTCAACAATCAAAGCCAATGGCATCCATAATCAACACGCTATATTCCGTAGATTGAAGCCGCCTCATTCGACACAAAATAACTCACCTGCCATTGCGCAGACGATCGGCCCTCCGTGAAACCCATCACGCCGCCATAGAACGCTCTCGCTGTATGCGCGTCATACAGAGTACATCAATACATTGAGCTCTTCGCATCGTCGCTACGCCTTCTGCTTGAGAGGCATCAGCTGACTGGCTAAACGCACGCACCTTCGTTGAGGTCGTGCACGGGGATCGCCAGGTGGAACGGCGGGATCTGCGTGGTCACCATGGCGCGAGGCAGTCCACGCACGAACGCAGCAGCAACGGCAGTGGGGACAGGGGCAGTGCGCGAGCGCAAGGCGCAGCTTCGGAGCGCGCGCTGGAGCAGCATCTTCAAGACGGATCTGATACGATTGTGGTGGTCGCTTTCCTTGAGAATTCTCAATAGGAAATGTATCGGAGTTGGTGAGAATTCTCGCTCAAAGAGCAATGGCTCGGATTGTGTAAGCCGATATCCCGATTAAGGCAGATCCAAGAATGAGGTCATCTCATGAGTGTTTTCATAAAGACTGCGTGACTTTGGCGCAAAAGCAAGCTACCAGTATCAATACCGGTGTAAAGCGCGGTGTTTCTGAAACCAAACATTTCCACAAAAGATGCGCTTAGTGTTTGCAGTTTGCTCGGAGGGTTAACTGTACTTCTATTTTCATCATCACAGCAATTCACAATTGAATTGCTGCTGATGCACCTGATGAAAAGATCAACTGCTCTGCTTGCATTTCACAATTGAATCGCTCTCGACGCACGTTCACTTTTGTCTTGTTCGGGTTGCAGTCGTCACTTTTGGATCGGCTGCCAACACCAGAAAGCAACAACCAAACGCGCAGAAGCAAATGGCGACCATGCGCGCTCTCTCGCTCCTGCGCACCGCCCGCACGAGCCCAGCGCTCCAGCTGCTGCGCCACGGCGCTCCTCTCCAGCGCCACAGCAGCAGCAGCAGCTCGTCGCCGCCGTCTTCGTCTTCCTCGTTCAACGCTGCGGCCGCCGCGCGCACGCTCAAGCTGCTGGAGCGCCGCAAGGTCACGACGCTGGACATCGGCATCCTCAAGCGCAAGAAGAAGCCCATCACCATGGTCACGGCCTACGACTATCCGTCCGCGGTGCACGTGGACCTCGCGGGCTTCGACATGCTGCTGGTCGGTGACTCGCTCGGCATGGTTGAGCTGGTGAGTGCGTGTGTGGAATGAATGAATGGATGAGTTTCTTTTGCGCATTGATGCATGGATTGGTTGGCTGGATGTGCTAACAGCAGGTCTGTGGTTATGTGCTTGTAGGGAATGGACACGACGATTCCAGTGACTGTGGACGACATCATCCACCACACGAAGGCTGTCAAGCGGTGAGTCGTTGTTGCTCGTGCGTGATTGTAATGTGCTGATCGTTTGCGATTGCAGGAACTGTCTGCTGACCCGATTTGTGTGCTTAGTGGTGCTGAGCGTCCGCTGATTGTTGCGGACATGCCGTTTGGCTCCTGCGAGGGCGATCCGTATGAGGCGCTGAAGAATGCGCAACGCATGCTCAAGGTAAGTACGATTGATAGTAGCGTCTGAGAACTGAGAATACCAGTGCGTCTAATGGTATTCTGGTCCGAATCTGCCCTTGTTTCTCTTTCAGGAAGGAGGAGCTGACTGCGTGAAGATCGAAGGCGGACGAGGACGCGCAAAGACCAGTACGTTGGTTCGATTTGATTCGCTAGACCGAAATGTTGTGGATGTTCTTAACGTTTTCTTCAACATGTGCTTCCTCCATCACCACTACTGTTTGCAGTCAAAACCCTCGTTGAAGGAGGGATTGCGGTTGTGGGCCACATCGGTCTGCTCCCGCAGCACATCAGTGTCCTCGGAGGCTTTCGCGCTCAAGGACGAACAGGTATGCTAAGCTTTGCCCTCAGCTGGTCCATTTCAGTTCATGCTGTGACTCACGACTCCCCGCAATCGGATGGGTCGTGCCAATTGTAGCTGCTCAAGCGGAAGAGATCATCAAAGACGCGCTCGCTGTTCAAGAAGCTGGCGCGTTCGCGGTTGTGGTCGAGTGCGTGCCGTCGCCAGTGGCAAAGCAGATCACCGATCTGCTGCGCATCCCGACGATCGGTATTGGTGCGGGTCCAGAGACGAGTGGCCAAGTGCTAGTGTTCCACGACGCACTCGGCATGCTCCAGCACCCGCACCACGCGCAGCACGTGCCGAAATTTTGCAAGCGATACGCTGACGTTGGTGAACGCATTCGCCTCGGACTGGAAGAGTTCCGCGAGGATGTGGAGAACCGACGCTTTTCGAGCGAGGAGTACGCGCCGTACAAGGTACTGTATGCTGGTTTAATGTGGTGCCATTTGTGAATGTGTTTTTCATGCTGCTAACAATTGGTGTTTACTGTCATTGCTACTGTATGCATCGATGCAGATGTCGAAAGAAGAGAACGAAAAGCTCGAGGAGATTGTTGCGACCAAGTACAAGAACGCGGACAAGGGCGAGCAGGACCACCAGGGAGAGCCGTCGGAAGTCACAAAAGTGTACTAGAGAGAGAGAGAGAGAGAGGCAGCTAGTAGCGAGCATGGAGAAAGTGGCAGCCCCAAGCCATTATTCTGCTGTAGCTTGCTTGTCAATTGTAATAGCACACCCCATCACATTGACCACCATGCCATGTGAACATCTGAACGATACGCCATTCAACTCGCTCCTTTTTTGCATTTCGCAATTGGTGGATAAGGTCCTTACGAACACCAAAATGCTGACGATTGCGGACAGAAACAGGTCACACATCCAAACCTGAAGCTTGGACGAGTGACCATCATCCACCCATGGGTAATCATCCTTCCGGCGTGTTTGGACGAGTGATGATTGATTGATTGACAGTCTTGAGGGACGAGACGAACAAACACAAACAAACCAACGAATGATGAGACGAGCTCGCTCGTCCAAACACCCCGCAAGGATGACGCCTATTGGCAGTCCGTCCGTCTGTCCGTCTGAACCCACACGAAAGTGCAGGCACCAGCCAACCGAATGGGTCGAGAACCCCACGTGGTTTTTTCCGGTGAAGTGGAGACCCCAGCACCGATATACCGTTTCACAACTTCAGACCTCCCGGATACTCCCATTTCCAAACATCCCTTGTTCAAAGTACCCTTCCTACAAGCACTCGCAACGCCATGGGTCTCCTGCCGCAGCTCCGCCCGTCCGCCTTCAAGGTCGTAGCGCATGACAGCCCTCAGCACGACCACCAGCCGCTCAAGCGATCAGGCTTCAATGCGAGCAAGAACAACAACAAGAACAACAACAACCAGCAGCTGCCTACAGAAGCCCAGCAGCTCAAGGCCGCGATCATTGCCGCGCACGCAGACAAGCCGCAGTTCGTGCGCTTCAGCTTCAGCCGCATGAGGCACAAGGTCACCCCGCCGGTCGAGATCCCAGCGAACGTCGCGGACGCCCGCGCGCTCTGCTCACTCGTCGCTGGACGAAAAGTGCCGTTCACACGGACGATGCACAAGAACGCCGCCAGGAAAGCCAGGAAGCGCCAGATGGACATCATCGACGAGTACGTGCAGTACTAATAAGTATTGACGAGTGATGAAGACTATCTCATGTGTAACCTACTATGTATTTAAGATTAGAATGCCAACGTCTGTAAATCGAACGCTCTACGATTCTTTGCTTCACCTTGTCATTTGCTAGTGCTTCCGGACTCTAGAAACGCAAAGCTATCGGGGAACGGCGGATTCTCGTCGTCGTCGTCGACGCCGTCCAGAGGGAAGCCACCGATGTGCTGCGCGTTCGGCGGCGGGGACGTGCGGCACTCGGAGGTCTCCTTGTTCTGCCAGGAGCGGCAGCCCGCCTGGAACTTGGCCTCCCAGACCTGCTTCCGCTCGTCTACGGACGCGCGGTGGTTGGCTTTCTTCCACGCCGTGAGCCCCAGTGCCGTGGCGGCGCTCGAGGTATTCGGCTTACGACTCTGGGGTCCCACGTCCAGCTTCTTGAGTGTCACGGTCCCGGCGTCGTTGCGCTGCGCCACTTTCTGCGCCTGCTTGCGCGTCATGAAGAGCGGGTCCGGCTTGGTCTGGTCCGTGTCGTCCAGGTACTGCATGCGCGCGGCGTACATCATCGTCTGCGCCTCGCTCTTCTTCTCGCCGAACGGCCCGGGCACGATGGCCTTCGAGGCGATGAGCGAAGCAGTGACGACGACTTCCGATCCGGCGACCCCGCAGCCATCGTCTCGTAGCGCAACGCTGAATAGGGGGCTACTTTATGTAGGCTGGTCGCGTGAGACTCGCCTTAGCGCGCGTCTCCACTTTGTGAACTCATGTGCATGAGGAAGACTTCCAACTCAACAGTGCTGTCTATTAATACAAATGTCCTTGTTCTATCCAGCGGTCTTGATGAACTTCTTGATGAGCTCCCGGGTCTGCGAGCCCTTCCAGCGCTTCTGGATCGTCGCGGCGTGCGCGTTCAGCTCCACGCGCCTGGACGCCTCGAACTCGCACAGCTGCACGAGCGCGCGGCTCTGCAAGCGGCACTCGGTGTACCCAAGCGCGAGCAGCACCGCGTCTTCACCACCACCGTCGTCGCTGTCTTCAGAGCCTTCGATCAGCGAGGAACTGTGGATGCCGCGGTAGTCCAAGTGGACGCTGAGCAAGCACGCGAGCGCCTCGACGTCCCAGACCTTGACGTACCCGTCAAAGCCGCTCGAGAGCAGCAGCGACGTGGCTCTCGTCCACTGGAGACCCGACACTTTGCCCACGTGCGCCTCGAAGCGCGTCTTGCTCGCGCGCCTTGTGCACACGTTCACGACCGAGATCCACGCCTTGAGGCAGCTGGACTCGGCGACTGTGAGGAAGAAGCCGCGGTCATCGAATGCGCTGCAGTTCACTGGGCATTTGAAGCCAAGCTGCTGGCACTCGAACGAGCCCTTGCTGGTCGCAACTATGGAGCCTGGGGGTTGCGTCCTGTGGTAGAGCTTGAGGAACGCTTTGTTGCGGAACGCGACCGCCAGAGCGCTCTCATGCGAACAGCTCGCGACGTGGCAGACGCGGTCGCTGCCAAAGTCGAGCAGCTGCTGACAGGAGAGCGACGGCACGAGCTCGTACAGTGCGACGCGGTGTTCCATGTCCGAGAGAAGCAGTAGCTTCCCGTTTGCGAAGAATTGCGTCAAGTGGACTACGCTGAGCGCCTCGACTCTGTGCGTCGACAGCAAGTGTGAGATCGCGCTTCCGCCAGAGGAGGACGCTTTGGGCTTCGGCTTGAGACTGGAGTTCGTGACGCTCTTACGGTACTCATTAGCGCCACCAGCAACAGCAGTAATCTCATCGTCGGCTGAAGTAAAGTCTAGTGAACACAGCGAGAGTTCGTTCTTCCGGTTCTTAGTACACGAAGCAGTGACGAGGAGCTTGGTCTGCGGGTTCCACGCGAGCGTCTGGTGGTCGGCGCTGGGCAGAGCCGGGAGCACTTTCACTGGTGGATGCGAAGCTGGTCCAGTTCGCTTGAAGTTGGACATGGGTTTAGGATTTGAAAATATACCACATAAATTTGACTTGTGAAGTGTTTGCTGATAATAGTGTGGCTCACATTCCTGTCCACTTCCAATGCCATTATTGGCAAGCTGTCTAAAATGCAGTATTCTTTCGCAATCGTTTCATGTGGACCACACTCGAGTTCATGTATTGTTTAAGGTGGGCCACGCTGGTTTCCACCTCGACAGGCAGAGCCAAAACGAGCGAGTCATTTCAACACATTCACACAAGAACCATGAGCGCTGTGAAGGACCAAGTGGATGCCGAGATGGCGCGCTACCGCGTGCTCCAGGAAGGCACGTGCCGCTCTATAATAAGTAAAGTGCTGTGCGTGCATGTGCTGACTCTTCTGTGGTGTGCTGTATGTGAAATGCAGAGGTGCAAGTGCTCGCGACGCAGCGCCAGCAGTACGCGCAGCAGGCCAACGAGAACACGATGGTCAAGAAGGTGCGGTGGCGTTCGTAATGTCGGATCTCTTGAACTTATATAGCAGCATTGGCTTACACATGACTGTTACATATGTGGCTGTGTAGGAGCTGGACCTGCTGGGCGACGACGCGAAGGTGTACAAGCTCATCGGGCCCGTGCTGCTCAAGCAGGACGTGAACGAGGCCAAGGCGAACGTCAACAAGCGCCTCGAGTTCATCAACAACGAGCTGTGCGTTTATGCTGCTATCGTCGCGCGTCTGCGTCTATTGGGATCTCGAGGGGTGGCTTACTGACAGGGTGTATGGTGCCATTGTGGTTTTGTGCGTCCACAGGGGCAAAGTGAACGGCAAGATCGATCTGAAGGAGAAGGACGCCGTGGAGATCCGAACGAACGTGCGTTCAACTGTCTGTCAGTCCATAGGTGTGAGCTTAGCTTAGATTGTGCTGACTGGTTACTATTGCGTATTGTGGATTATGTGTGTTGGCAGATCTCGAACTTGCAGATGGAGATGCAGAAGCGCGCTGCCGAGGCCGCTCGCGGCGCTGTCGGCCAGTAAGTTGCGTAAATATTAGCGGCACTTGGTTGAGTACGTAGTAGGAACATCAGAAGAGCGAGAAGAAGACAATAACAGGGACAACATGAGGTGAACGAACGAACGATGCCTCCATTCTCCTTCTCTCTCTCTTTTGTTTTGTTTTCTATGATGGCGATGGTCTGTTGTGTCGCTAGCTCTCTCAAATAAAATACAGCAAAGGTGAAGTCAGGTCAGTCTGTCACTGCGTCTTGTGGTCTTGAGTTACGCGTCGTCTCTATCTATGTACGCCACGTCTTCACTTCTCCTTAAACCTCACAGCCCCAGCGCCTCGTGATTGTGCACGCGCGCGCCGAGCTCTTCGCGCGGCACGAGCTCCGAGACCTCCTGCAGCGTCGTGCGCGCGATGGGCGTGGCGTGCAGCGTGTGACGTCCCGCCTCGTGCACGCGCACGAGCACGTAGTCGCCCTTCGTGGCGCGCACGCCCTCGGCCGCGAGCGGCGGCAGCGGCAGGAACTCGGGGGCCAGCAGCGGCCCCGCCTGGTGCTGGAAGTCCCGCAGCGAGCCGGGGAGCATGTGGTCGGCGAACACGCAGCGCTTGTGCGTGTCCGTGAGCCCCGTGAGCATGGGCTTCTCGTCGCTCGAGCGGCGGCTCGGGCCCTGCACGAGCACGAGGTGCAGGCGGTCCGAGTCCTCCACCAGGTTCTTCTTCGTGATCACCTCGCTGTACGTGTCGATGACCTGCTGCAGGCGGCGCAGCTTCACGTCGCTGGGGACGTCGTCCTCCATGCGGTGGGCCGCGTGGGTGCGCGCGCGCACCGAGTACGCGAACATGAACGCCTGGTCGTAGCAGACGCGGCGCATGAGCGAGATCGTGTCGTCGTGCTCCTGGTCCGTCTCGCCGCAGAAGCCCGAGATGAAGTCCGAGGAGATCGCAACGCCGGGGATGCGCGCGCGCATGTTGTCCACCAGCGCGATGTACGCCTCGCGCGTGTACCCGCGGCGCATGCGGCCGAGCATCGACGAGCTCCCGCTCTGCGCCGGCATGTGGATGCTGCTGCAGATGTTGAAGCGCTCGTTCATGAGGTCGAAGACCTCGTCCGGGAAGTCCTTCGGGTGCGGCGACGTGAAGCGGATGCGGATCTCCGGATCCACGCGCGAGACCTCATCCAGCAGGTCCACGAAGCGGAACCCCAGCGTGTCGCGCGAGCGAAACATGTTGACGAACCCTTCGGCAGCGACGTAGCCGCGTCCCTTCTCGGACGCCCCCTCGGACTTCTTGTCGTGGAAGCTGTTGACGTTCTGGCCCAGCAGCACGACCTCCTTCACGCCCTGGTCCCGCAAAGCGCGCACCTCGTCCACGATCGAGTTCATCACGCGACTGCGCTCGCGGCCGCGCGTGAACGGCACGATGCAGTACGAGCACATGTTGTTGCAGCCGCGCATGATGGACACGAACGCGGACGGGCTCTCCGGGTCCGAGCGCACGGGCGCGATGTCCGCGTACGTCTCGTCCAGCGACAGCTGCACGTTCACGGCCGAGTTGCCGCCGCGCACGACGCGGAGCAGGTTCGGGATGTCGCGGTAGGCGTCCGGTCCGACCACGAGGTCCACCATCTTGTCCGACTCGAGCAGCTGCGTTTTCAGGCGCTCCGCCATGCAGCCGAGCACGCCGACAGTCGGCAGCTGCTTGGGCGCCTTCTTGCTGTTCGTGCGCAGCATCTTGGCCTTCACCTGGCGGATCTGCTCGAGGCGGTTCCAGATCTTGGCCTCGGCGTTGTCGCGCACGGCGCACGTGTTGAGCAGGATGATGTCGGCGTCCTCCTGCGTGAGCGCCGGCGTGTACTGGCTCTCCAGCAGGATCGCGCGCACGATCTCCGAGTCGGCCGAGTTCATCTGGCAGCCGTACGTCTCGATGAAGAACTTGCGCTGCTGCTGCTGTTGCTGCTCCATCTGCTGCTCTTCGAGCTCCTCCAGCGAGCGGATCGTGCCGGTCGCCGGGAAGTTCATCTCGCTCTCTTCGTGCAGCGCCGCCGAGCCTGCGACGTGGTCACCGTCCTCTCCGCCGGCGCGCGACTCGCGGATAAAGTCGGCGAGGCCCGGCCCGGACCCTGGCAGACGCGAGCTGTGCACCTTCACGTGCGCGTGACCGCCCCCAGAGCCGCTGCTGTTGCCAGAGCAGTTTGAGTGCGCGCGCACCAAAGACGACGCTGCGTTGCCCGCAGTGAGCTGAGTCGCGGACGCATGGGCGGCGGTGGCGCGGCGCACGGCGAAGCGCGAGAGGCGCGTGAGGCGCGACGCGGGCGTGAGCATCGTCATCTAGCGAATGCTGGAGCTAGCTCTTCGTGGCTTTGCGCACCAACAGAATGACCTGCATGAGCCACTGATTCGTCTGCGACTGATGTTTATTTAAGCTGTCTGAGAATTTTGTATGAAGAGTTGCTGTTGTAATTCTCATTTGTTGTAAACTGGATGATCGATTTACAACGAAACTACAATTTGTACAATATGTTAGCTTTGATATTCCAATCTCAACAAATTGGCTTGCATGATGTTGGATACATTTGAGGAGTATTATAGTATTATTATGAGAGCGTTCCCGCCAAAAATGCCGCTTTTGGAAATGGCATGCCGCCATTTTCAAGCGAATTCGAGAAACGAAAAAGTGCTCGTCGGCTTGTCCATAGTGATAGAGAGAACGATGGCGGCCACGGGCAGCGACGACGTGGAGATCTGCGGCTGGGGCTGCGCCATGTGCACGTTCGAGAACGAGAGCGACGCCGACAAGTGCGCGATCTGCCTCACGCCGCGCCGCAAGACGCCCGTCAAGTCACCCGCGCCGTTCGGCGGTAGTGGTGGCGGCAGCAGTCGAAGCAGTCCGAGCGACCCGCGGTCGGCAAAGAAGCTCCGATCTAATAGCAGCCATGGCAGTGGTGGCGGCAATAGCATGCAGAAGCAGATCCAGAAACCGCTGGTGGCGGTCGGCAGCTCGAACGAGAAAGAGGCGCTGCGGCTCAAGAAGAAGATCGACCAGCTGAAGGAGCTCGGCATCGACCTGCCGTCGAACGACATGATCGCGCTGCTGGCGCGCAACTGCTACAGCGTCATGGCCGCTGTGAGCGCGTACTTCGAGCAGATGGCGGCTAGCGACGCGCCTGCGACCAAAGTGGATGCCGAGGCGGAGCGGCGCATTGCGTCCGCGTGCTCGCACATTGAGAGATCGTACGCCCGCGAACCCTTTCGGCTTCTTGGAAGTCGCGTGATGAGTGCGACGCTGAACCGGTCCTTGGTCTCCATGAGTGTGGGTGACCGACTGGTGCTGCAGGCTGAGAACGCGGGCAAGAAGCGACTGCGACCCGGTGCATCCGCAGGCTCGAGCCCCGCGTCCTCGGCGTCTTCGCTCTCCGCTGGGATCATCCGCGTGGCAACAGCGCAGAACTCACTGGTAAAGATGCTCGCGTTGCTATCGTTGCTCCACAATGAGATGCGACGCTAATGTATTGTTTCATGTATGAAATGGCAGATTGGACGACTCGATCGAGACATGGAGACGATCTTCCAGCCGCTGATGAAAGAAGGACTGATCACGCTCGGCGGCGTGTGCCAGTCCACGCCAGCTTCGTCGCAGATGTTCGCCTCCTTCAATGTAAGAGCATCTCCTCGCTATGATATATACCAAGCTATAAAGGTATCTGAGGGCTCACTGGTGCTGCTCTCTCTGTATTCGTAGGTGCTCGTGTTTGTGTTTGTGAACACGAAGGCGTTTTCGATTTTCCACGAGGAGCATCCGCAGTTCCACCTCTCAGACGCGCTGTACACGGCGCTCGACATGATGCAACCCGAGTCTACTGCACCAGCAGCACCCGCAGCAGCAATAGCTACAGACAAATCCCAGCAATTGGCGGTAGAGGACAAAGACGCCGGCTTGGAGGCGCTCTTCTCGGACTTTATCGGCTCAAGTGCCGATGAAGACGCGCATGAAGGTGGGGCTGGAGCTGCAGTCAGTCCAGCAGATGAACTTGCGCCGTTCCTCAAGGACATCACTCTGCGAGACCACCAGAAGGCCGCCGTGCGGTGGATGCTCGCGCGAGAGAACCAGATCAAGAACAAACTGATGAAGAAGCAGATGACGAATAGACAAACAGCTACAGCAAATGAAAGAGAAGGAGAAGACGTCAGCAGCTTGGATGAGGACATCAATCCGGTACGTTCTCTGTCTCTGTCTGTGCCTCTTATGTCTGTGGTCCCCATTTCAAAGAGCTCATTTGTTTTCTTCGCGTGTGCTCCTTTTGCAGATGTGGGAGGCACGAAAGTTCTTCAAGAGCGAACGCTCGTATTTCATCAATCGGTTCGAGAAGATTGCGTCGCTCAAGCCGCCACAGCCGCCGACACCGTGCCTTGGCGGCATTCTGGCGGACGACATGGGCATGGGCAAGACCATGATGATGCTCGCGCTCACCGCCTACCAGAAGCATTTCAGTACTGACATTTCAGCAGTGGAAAGAGAGTCTTTGGATTCCACAACCACTACAACCACTGACGCCATGATGAGAAAGCAACGAGCCACGCCGCACGACCACAGCCAGAAGACGCTCATCGTGTGTCCGCTGAGTCTGCTGCACCAGTGGAAGAACGAGATCGACGAGCGCTTCCGCCCCAACACGCTCAGCGTGCACATTTACTACGGCGACGACCGCGAGAACAACGTGGCGACGCTCGGCTCCATCAACAAGTGCGACGTCGTGCTCACGACCTACGGCGTGCTCTCAAAGGAGTTTGAGAAGCCCAATGGCGGCGGCGTGCTCGTTGCGTGCAACTGGCTGCGCGTGATCCTCGACGAAGCGCACAGCATCAAGAACCGCATGACGACGTACTTTAAGGCGTGCGCGTCGCTGCGAGCCACGCATCGCTGGTGCCTCACGGGTACGCCGATCCAGAACTCGCTCGACGACCTCTTCTCGCTGCTCTGCTTCCTCCAGTACGAGCCCTGGTCGCGCGTGTCCTGGTGGAAACGCGTGGTCGCCGCGCCGTTCGAGCAGGGAGACGAAGTGAATGCGATGGGGCGGCTCAAGGTCGTGCTCACGCCCATCCTGTTGCGCCGCACGAAGCACACGAGGGACCGCCACGGGAAGAACATTGTGCAGCTCCCGCCAAAACACATGGAGCTCGTGAAGCTCGAGTTCTCGGAGGAAGAGCGCACTTTCTACCAGGCCGTGTACGACAAGAGTCGCGCCGAGTTCAACGGGTTTGTCGCGAGCGGCACGGCGAGCAACAGCTACGTCGCGATCTTCGCGCTGCTGCTGCGCCTGCGACAGGCGTGCAACCACCCGTTTCTGGCGCTCGGACGGAACTTTGAGGAAGCGCAGACGCAAGCAGCGTCCTCATCATCTGAACGCAGCCGAGACGCGTCCGAGTCATCTGTCGTGTCGCTCTTCCAGCCGCAGAAGGACGAGTCGATGGAGTCGTACTACCGCCGCATCTCGGCGCGCCTGCAGCAAGACATGCAACAAGCCAGCAGCGGTGGCGCAGCATCGAAAGACGCGAACGCGCTGCTCGCAGAGGCGAACGAGAGCAGCAGCGGGGGCTCGCGCAGTGGCGGACTGACCAAGTCGTACATCGAAAACGTGCTCGCGCAGGTGGAAGAAGGGCTCGAGTCCCACGAGTGTCCCGTGTGCTTGGACCCGCCCGTGAACGGCGTGCTGACCGCGTGTGCGCACGTTTTGTGCGAGCAGTGTCTGCGCGACAGCCTCGCGAATGACCCGGAGAGCGGTTGTCCGGTGTGTCGCGCCGTGGTGGACATGACGAAAGTGTTCGTGCTGCCCACGCCCGCTCCAAAAGCTCAAGAAGATGAAGTAGCAGGAACTAGAGGAGAAGATGGAGAAGACCAAGTCAATGGTGATAACAGCACTTCGGCGGAGGAAGATGCCAAGCAAAGCGCCGTGGGCGGGGTGTTCATGAGCACGAAGCTCAAGCAGCTGCTGCACGACCTCTTGGTCATCCGGCGCGAGAACGAGCAAAGCGTGGGCGTCGCCAAGAAGCGCAAGGTCGTGGTCTTCTCGCAGTGGACGTACATGCTCGAGATGATCGCGAAGCTGCTGCAGGCGAACGGCTTCGCGCACTGCATGTTCCACGGCGCGATGAACCAGGAGACCCGCGAGCGCGTGCTCACGCGGTTCGCGAAGGAGCCGGCGCTGGACGTGCTCGTGATCAGCCTCAAGGCGGGCGGCGTGGGGCTCAACCTCACGTGCGCGTCGGTGGTGATTCTGATGGATCCGTGGTGGAACCCGGGCGTGGAGGACCAGGCGGTCGACCGCGTGCACCGCCTGGGCCAGGAGCAGGACGTGATCGTGAAGCGCTACGTGGTGGACGCGACCGTGGAGGACATGATCCTGCAGCTGCAGCAGCGCAAGGAGAAGCTCGCGAAGCACGTGCTCGTGGCATCGAAGAGCGGCGACGACAAGCGCAGCGAGCGCCTGAGTCTCGAGGACCTCAAGAGCTTCTTCCGATAGAGGATCAAAGGAGATTTATTGCTTACTTTAGAAAATAGACTGTTTGCATGCACCTTTCTGTGAGCGGAAAATGTATTAGACAGCTTTCAGATGCACTGTTAGCAGCTCTAATTAAGCTCTCTTTTCAGGAAGATACGAGAGCACCAACGCGGCCACATATGCGAAGGCTAGAGCGAGGTCGCGAAGTAGCATCAAGACATCACGATTGGAGGCCGCAAACTCACGCCACGTCATGACTTCATCATCGCATTTGACTTTGTCTTGAGCAAGATCGCACCAGAGAGTCACGCCGAAGAGAACCGCCCAGGTCTGGAGACAAAACACTCCCGTCCTGTGAATTGCTGCCGTGAAGATAAGCAAAGAGCACTGGCAAAGTGCACAACATCATCAATTGGCGTTGCGCTTACCACGGTACCGGCTGTCGATGCTACGGTGTATGAATTGCGCCACGTCTTCTCGCAAGGCTCTGAAACTCTCCTTCGTACCACAAGCGACGGACCGCGTAGCGACGATGCTTTCCAGTATCATCTCTCTGTACCGCATCATGTGCACTGCTCGTGTCCTCTATGGCTTGAGGGCTTGACTTGAGGGTTTGGCGGCGAAATCGAAAATGAGGCAATCCCGCAGTGGTGCGGGTGTCGGGAGTGCGCAGAAAGGAACGGCCGCCCGCACTACGTCCCACCAATGCGCCGTCTTCGCATCGTTAACCTCTTGTCTCAATTGCGCCAGGTGTGCGCGGTAGTCAGTCGCAGTTGCGTAATTGCGCTTGGAACATCCTAGCAGATCACACAAGGCGTCGGAAACGCGATCGCTGGACGCCTGCATGTTTCTCTCCGCAATGTGGACAGCCTCGTGTGCGAGCCGAACGTTCTGTTCTGCGTCGCTGGTGCCGTCCATTTCGTGCGCGATGCTAAGCTGCTCAGTTTTCTTCCGGGATTAGACGACAAATCTGGAACTGACGGCAAGCTCCAGTTGTCAACTTGATCTACTTGGCAAGTAGATCAAGTCTGAGAAGTGATTGATGGACACGGAATTGAAGTGGGGTCGCTGTGCGGGTGACGGCAGATTACACAGTCTCATTTCAGTTCAAACTGGATTCCGTAGGACTTGAGGCATCGGCCATTGCCCACGTCCGCGGTGTTCTCGGTCGCACTTTCGAGGGCCTCGCGCGCACGTTTAACTGCCTGCTCCGCATCACTGCTGCCTTTGTCCATTTCGTGCGTGTGCTTCTTCTCGGAGCTTGGCTTTAGAATAATATTGCTGGCGGGCTTCCTCACTTTAGTGGTGACCACGTCGCGATTTGGGTCCTCACGTGCTGCAAGACGCAGCATATCAAACGCCGTCTCCACTTGCGCATGGAGCGCCTCAGCTCGGTCGATCTCTATCTTCCCACAGGTCATCAGCTTACCCTGGAGGGCCAGGTGTCGTTCGTCGGACTCCTTGGCGCTGGGACTGCGCTTACCTTCACAGGTTTCTTTCACAGAGCAGGGCACGTGGTTAGTCTGCTTGCTCGCAGCACTAGCAGCACACAAAGTGCTCGAGCTTGAGGGGTACTGTTTCCAGGCTGCATCTGTTCCTAACCAAGGGTCTTGCGATTATCCTTCTTGCGTTGGCTTGGACGGCGAATATGGTCATGAACGATAGCTCGTACTTGGTCCCGTTCTCATTCGTTGTTGAAGAGTGATGGGGGTAGTACTTTGAGGTGGCGAAAGGGACGAGAAACTCTCTCTCTCTCTCTTGCGTTCCGATCTCAAAGAGACAAGACGAGATGGGCAGTTAGTTGGCGGACCTCGATGTAGAACTCTCAACGTACTCCCAGCAGCAAGTCTGCAAGTGCCAGTTAACAGCTGAAGCGGGAGCTCCTATCCTTTCATTTCCGTATCAGATTGAAGAACTCGAGGCGTGAGAATAGGAAGACCTCCCTTACCACGTGCCTAGCGCTCTCGGTGTTCCTTGAGGATGGAATCAAACTGACCAGAACCACTGGGTAACTCATTCTTGCTGTTGACATAAGCTAGTGGCGCTGGTATCTAGATCACGACGTATCCTTCTGGCAGAAACTGGGACTCGTGGTGCGTAGCAGGACAGGCCGTGATTTTGGCAGAAACGGTATCGACAGACGCTCTGGTTCTTTGGCCTTGGAGTCTCCGTCATTAGTAGTTGATGGGAAGTGAGAGGGAGAGAGAAGCGAGAGAGTGCTGGAAGGCCATAGGTGAAGAGGATAAACTCGTTCGCGTGATGCTCGTGATAGGGATTTCGACTTGAAGATAATTTGTCCAATGAAACCAAAAGGACCTTTCGCCTTCTCAAGTCATCGGCTCACTCGGTAATTTCACTATGAAGGAACCCTGTTTTCCTCTTGTCAAAAATGTCTTGTCGAATTTGAAGTGGCTGTTGTTCCTGCCTATTACAAACGAATCGCCAAACCAAACGGCCACTTTCAACAAACGCAAACTAAAGCACTCGCATCAAATCAACTTGGCAAAGATGCTCACCCGCTCGCGCGCCAGGGCGGCGAACCAGCCGATCTTCGTGGACGACCAGTGGAACGACGCGTACATCCACACGAAGGACGAGCAGATCGACGCGATGCACGCGCAGCAGGCGCGCGACAGCGGTGGTGGCTGGGGCGACGGCAACGGCAGCGACTCCGACGGCAGCGACGACGACGACGATGACGACCCGGACGCCGACGTCTGGCGCTCGGACGACGAGGCCAACGCCGACTCGGAGGATTCGGAGGACGAAGACGCACAGCAGCAGCTGCGATCTGAAGACGAAGATGCGGAGCCAATTGCGCTTCGCGGTGTGAGCTCGTCGCGCCTGGCGGGCGGCGGACTCGCAGAAAACGTGTTCTGGACCGTGCTGACGCTGCTGGTTGTGCCCATGTTCATGTACTCGGCTGTGCTCAAAAGGTAGGCGCAACCGCACATTTGGACTACCTTGCTGAAGTTGATGATGGCGTTGTGTATATGCACCAGTCGTCGATAACGATTCTATCCTGTGTGTGTGTGTGCTGCATCAGAAACAACACGCCATGGCCGCTGCAGAGCGCGAGCGCAGCTGGTACACTCGTCAAGGTGTTCGCGAATCTGCTGTCGCTCACGGGACTTGGCGTCGTATTCTACGGCGCCACATGCTCGGAGAAGATGCCGCCGAGCTCGCTGCACGCGCTGCTCTGGCGCAATCTCGAGATCAACAGTGTGGAGGACTGCAGCGCGTCGTTCCTGAGCGGCTGGGAGGAGTGTCTCACGTTCAACAGCCACGGCGTGGAGAACGTCTCGCCTCTGTGCGCACGAGCGCTGGCGCAGGGCAGTTTGCTGGTACTGCTGAGCTTCCTCGCGTGCTGCTTCCACCGCCGCTGGCTCAAGACGCTGCTGCTGCTGGGCTTTGCGGGCTACTTCTCGCTCAACGCGGCGATCGAGCTGCAAGCCGAACAGCGCGCGGCTGTGAAGATTTTCTCGCTTGACCCGACGTTCGCGTTCGCCAACGAGTCCATCTTTGTACGTTCCTGTGATGCGGACATGACAATTATTAGCATTACTTGCGACATCGTGTCATTGACTTGTTTTCTATCGATCTAGGTCGCGATCGATGGACAGAACCTCGCGCAGGGTGGGATCATCGCGTGGGTGCCGTACTGGGGCGGACTGCATCAGTTCAAGGCGCACAAGTGTCCGAAGCTCTTCCCGGAGCCGCTCGACAACGGCGGCGTGCTCGTCACGTTCGACAAGGTCAACGAGTACATTCCCTGCTACGCCGCGCTCTCCGCCACAGGCGACAAGAGCAAGATCAGCGCCGACTCGTTCCGGTGCTTTGAAGCCATTCGGCTGCGCGTGAAGGACCAGAAGAGCGTGCCCGGGTGGTCGCTCCACAAGACGGAGCTGTGAGATGTAGCGAGCCGAACGTACGTAGCATTTGGAATAGAGAAGCGAGAGAAAGAGAGCGAGCGCCTGTGTGAGTGAGTGTGCAAGTGTGAGAGAGAGATTTCTTCTTTTTGAGATCAGACGAGTAGGTCGCGGTTCTGACGTTAAGATTAAGTACTTTGAGATTACAATTTAACTTGCTTTTTGTGTGTGTTGTGTGTTGGTGTCATCGTCTTGTCTTCGCTTAAAAGTCCACGCGTCGACTTGTGACGTTGTTGAGGTACCGGGACTGCACGAACACGCGCTTGACCTTCACTTTGCTGCTCCGCATGGCTTCCTCATTGTTGCTGCTGTTGGTGTTGGTGCTGGTCTCAGCCACCGCCGCAATTGCTGCTGGGAGCCTCTCTGCTATGGCTCTGCTGCTTTTGACGCTGCTTCGCTCTGCCTCAGCTTCTTCCTGACTCGACTCCAGTTTGCGCTTCGCCCGGAGCGGCTCGGCTCTGGATTTCAACAGCTCCGCTCGCTCCTCGGACGGCCGCTTGACGGACTTTGTCGGCGTTCGGTTGCCTTCCATCTTGCCCTTGCGCACCACCATGCGCTCCATGACCTTCTTCACCTTGTCGTACTCTGCGCGCAGATCTTCGTTCTCCTGCACGAGCTTCGCCTGACGTACCAAATCTCTCTCCATGCTCTCAATCCTCAGCTTCGCCTTCTCCAGACTCACGGCGGTGACTTTCGTCCTGTGCAGTTCCTGCTTCACGCGCGTCTTCAGATCTTGACTCGCGATTTCATCGTCATCTTGAGAACCACCGAAAAGCAGAAGCACATCGTGATGAAGCTGCTTCATTTCCTGTAGTTGGTCCAGCGCGCGACTCGCCTCGTTCTGAGTCTCCCTGATCTGCCGCTCGAGCGCCTGCTCACGCTCCTTCCACTCACTCTCTTTCGCCAGCACGACGCGTTCCACCTTCAGCCCGTAGATTTGCTCCGCGTTGTCGATCTGCTTCTGCTGCTCAGCCAGCTGCTGTCTCTGTCGATTATTCTCCTTCTCCATCTGCAGCAACTTGTCGTCTCGCTTGCTCAGTTCACCCTGAATGCGCTCGATCTCTGTCTGCAGGAACGCGATCTCCCTCTTGTGTTCGTCCACGCTCTGCTTGGCTGAGGTGAGATGCACCTGCGACGTCGCATAGTCCTCTTTGAGCTGCAGGAAGCGTGACGTTGTCGCGGCAATCGTGTCTTTCGCATCGTCAACCTGTTTCTTTAGCACGGCGCTCTCATCTCGCAGCGCATTCGTCTGTCCGCGAAGCGTCGCGCACTGCTCCTTGGCTTCCTGGTAGAGGCTCTGCAGCTCGTCGTAGTCCTGCTTGGACGCTGTCTGCACACCGCTGCTCTTTGTTTTTAAAGCGTGCATGTGCCCGTTCAGCTCGCGGATCTGCAAGTGGAGCTGCTCCATCTGCTCGCTCTGACGCTCCAGCTGCTGCGCTTTCAGCACGTTCTCCCGCGTCAGCGCCGCGAGATGCTCTTCGTGACGCTTTGTACTGGCCTTCGCTTCGCTCACCTCGTGCTCGTGGTCCTGTTTGTACGCCTCGAGGTCCTGCTCGAGCCGGAACTCGCGCGCCTTGGCATCCAGCGCCTGCTGCTGCGCCTGCTTGAGGTCCTCGGCGCTCGCCTTCCACGCGTGGTCGAGCTTGACCATGTTGAGCATCGCCTTGGCGTACTTGGCGTCCATCTCGCGCAGCGCGTCCTGGTGGTCCACGAGCGCGCGCTGCGTCTCCAGCAGGCTGCGCTTGAGCGTGAAGTTCTCGTCCTCGAGCTCGATCGCGTTCGTCTCGCCGCCCACGCGCATGTGCAGGCGCTCGCGCAGGTGCGCCACCTCCATCTTGAGGTTCATCACCTCGCGCTCGCGGCGCTCCTCGTCCTCCTGCAGCGAGTGCAGGCGCACGCCGTGGCTGCTCTTGGGGCTCTCGCTTCCATGCATCTTTTTTTCGTTTGCTTGTGTGAATTGCGCTTGCCAGACTCGAATTTGTGAGCGCGCGAATGATTTTTCATCATTCAAACTTTCAAAAAAATGTGGAAAAAAGAGGCTGTATAACCTGAAATTACAAATCACAAATCACAAATCACAAATTGTGCGCAGCAAATGGCCGTTTTATGTCCACGTTCGGGATGAAAGCGCGACGCGAGGCTGCCGAAAGTGTCGTTGTAAGCTGGGAGCACGAATGCGACGGTGCAGACGACGGCAGCGAAGCAGAACCGTGTTACCAGATCACGGGGCTTTGGAGAAGGTAGCGGTGGCCGCGCGCGCACAAACGAGATCCTGGTCTCCAACATCAGCAAACGCTGCGCCAAGACGAGTGTGCAGTCGTGGACGCAATCATTCGCCATGTGCGCTCCGAGAGCGGATTATCCTGGCAGCGCACAACGTACACCCACTGTTTGCGTTCGACATCTGTGAGTGCGACTGCGCGGTCATCTACAGGTGGCTGAGACGCGCGCGAGAGCAACCTGAGCGGCAGAACGCAACGTGGGAAGCCTGCGAGTAGATGAAGAAAGACTGGGTCGGTGCCAATGGCGTGACAACGGCCGCTGGTTTGCTGTCGACTCGAAGAAAGCGGCAAGCCCACAAAAGTGTTTTGCGCGGCGTCATGCTCCTGTTAAATCGGGATTTGCAACTGTGAAAAGCGTATCAGCTCCCCGTTGTCGACATTGCGCGGATTTGGTCCAAGGTTGGAGCCGTTAAGAGACGAGCGACTCAGGAGTCGCGACATTTGAGTCAACTCAAGTGTGAGTGAATATTTCTTTTCATGCCTGCTCGCCAAAACCGTCGTTCTTGAAGTGAGTGGGCTCATTCGTCAAACTCATTCGTAGACGTGTGTAGTGAAGGCTATGAGTCAAGAGATTGTGACTTCGCGAACGCTGAAGACTCATGGAGCTGGCAGGAAGACAGACAAGGCGCTCCTGATACAGAAGTTGACCTCCGCATCCAGCGCAGAGCTCACCCAAGTCGCGCAGTATTCGCGGCTGAAATGGCGGACGATCACAGTTGCAGCGTTCGTCCACGACACCTGGGGGCAAGCTCCAGCTCAAACACAGGAACGAAAGAAGCTGGAGCGATTCTACGAGACATCGAGGTGTTGGAGAGTTCCTCGCTGTCGGACGTGCGCAAACTGATAGCAGCGTTTTGCCCTGATGTTCCCCAAGCGTTCGAGTTTGCCGAGCTGCATCGTCTTTCGCGACCTACGGGTGAAGAGAAGAGCGTTAGCATTGACGAAGTTTTGGAAGTCAATCGAGCGACTGTCCTCTATCAAACGGAAAAAAGCTGTCAGATCCCGAACGCTTGGTGGTTTATCAGAAGCAAGCGCATCTCCGGCAGCGCAATCGAGCAACAGCGTCCGAATCTAGCATCTCGTCCAGCATTCAGTCTTGTCCGTCAGTTTGGAGATTTTCACGCGACAGCCGACATCTTTCTGAAGAAAATGGGAGGCGTAACGATACAGCTGCACTCGTTCTCGAACGATGGTCATCGCATGGAAGAAACGAGCACATCAGAACCAGCGCAAATGATCACCATCAATTTAGACGCGAGGGCGTTGGCTGAACGAGTTTCGATGACCGCGAACACTGTTCAGGTGCTCATGTCGTCAAACCGCGGACAAACAAACCTGCTACAAAAGATTCTCGTGCAGGTCGAGCTTACAGGGAACAAAGATGACGCAAGCGAGCCGATACGGTGGAAATGGAGCTCTCCAGATTCGGCAGTGGTTACCGACGACGTTCAGCTGAGCAGAGTCAGACGTGCTCCAGTCAAGGTTGAAAGAGAGATCCCAGTCAAACTGCCCGCTGAAGAGAAGCAAGTCAAGAGCCTTCCCGAAAAACAACCTAGCAAAAAGCAAAACCAAGCTTCAGCTAGAAACTCTCAAGATTTGCTGATTGCCGAGGAGAAGCCTCTTCCACGACCAGCTCCGAGCAAGGCGCACTCTTTTGAAAACGTCGAGGCAGATCCGCTGCTGCGTCCAGACAAGAAAGTCGCGCACGTCACACCCGCTGGTCGCTCTGCAGAGCCGGCGAAAGCGGAATCGGCGAAAGCTCTGAGCAAAGAAGTCTTCGATCCTGAATCGCTGAAAACGCTAAGATCTTGCCTGGGATTCGCAACCAAATCGCTTGGGAAAGATGTTCCGCCAAGTTTGATCGACCAGATTGTGTTCACGGAGTTGATGCTCCGGAACTTCTGCTCAAGCACACTTGCGAATTCTGTGAAGGAGGTCCGCCGCTCACTTCGTGAAGTGCTTCGCTCGTGCTTCTTATCGGAGCCTCTGGCTACGTGCACATCCATAATTTGGGCTGGGCTGCGAGTCGTTCTTTGGGACGAGAAGATCGCCAGCTTTGCAGGCAGGTTCCGAGCGGAAGCGCTGACATCAGTGGACGCACTATAAGAGCAATCTGTGAAAACTCGATTCGAAGGATTTGAAGCCTCTCGACTTCCAGTCTTACCAAGGAACATCGCGACTCTGCTGGCATGCCTCGAACTTCTTGCGAATGGATCTGACAACGTCAACGCGCTATCAGTAGAAGATCCAGTTGAGAGCTTGGGATTGAACGATCTGCGCTTCGAAGAAAGAAAGCTGCAAATTTTTCGAGTTTCAAGCGATCTTGGGAACGAGAGGTCGTTGCTCTCCAAGCGCTGCACCAGAAAGCTGAGTGAACTGCTCGAAGACCTTGCAGACTCAATACGCTTCACTGCTGAAGAAGAAACGCTGTATAATGCGAGCCTTCTAGCAAGGATAGTTGTGGCTTTGTTCAGCTTTGCCGAGTTTGATTTGTGCTGAAGCGTCCAGCTGAAGATTGACAATGGAGAGAGCCCCAGGCAAGTCGAGAGCCTTTTACGAAGCGTGCTGCAGGGACCGGATTCTTCTTCACCTTTATCGAGCTTGGACGAGCGCGCTCGGCGAATGAGCGATGTCTTTACAGATTTCCCGGGAATCAAGAGATGAAGATACAAGCGCCACAGACTCGACCAATGATGACCAAGCTGTTGCAACCTGGTGAGAATCCAAGATGGCGTAAAGCTGACAAAGACTGCCATGCTATTGCTGCGTGCCCGAGAAGTAACTGCCGGTCCCGATGGTTCATAGAGCCCAACGGAATCCAGCAAGAGCGGTTCATCTTCGCTGAGGAAGACGGCTTGATGTTTGAATGGATTTATATCGACTCTGATACAGCTTCTTGCGCCGAGAGTGTGGAAGCGAGTCTAGTCGAGCGTGCTCTAGTAGCGTGGAGTTCACAGCCTCAAGAACCTGATACCAGCAGCGCGTTTCCAAGTGCGGCAAAGATTGCTTTCGGGTGAACTTCCGTCATGTTGACAAGATCGAGAGCATGGCGTTTCCTGCTATCAGTCAGCTGCTTGCGAAGTTTGACTGCGTGGAAAGCATGGTTTTCGGATGCTGCGTTGGGGACGGAGACTCCCCGAATGTGGTCATGATGCGAGCGTATTCGAACATCAAGCATTCAAGCGCGCGACCATTGTCGCTGGAAAGCTTCCAAGACCAATTGCTACAGGATCGAAGTCTACTCCAGCAAACCCTTCAGCAAGGTGGCTTGTCGTTTTTGCGAATGTGTGCGCTTCGAGAAGCTGTGCGACAAGATCCCGTTCTGTCGGTGCTGCATCCGACTCATTCGGAGAGCTCCTCGGCAGAGAAAGTCATTGAAGCTGCAATTGCGGTTTGCGCCAGCTCTCCCGGGCTTCTGCTTTCCCAACAGGTGTCCCATTTCGTGCTGTTTCTCGCTCTTCATCAACGCGCCAGTGTGGAGTTGACGACACAATATCTCTTCGGTGTGCTGACGCTGCTCAAGAATGCAGATCAAGAGCTACGAAGTGCGGAGTTAGTATCTGACTTTGCAAATCAAGTCTTTGTGTATGCATCTGACGGGGTTCTTCCAAGTCCAACGACACGCAAGCCTGATGTGTATGACATCGTTTGGGGGATGTCGACGAGTGAGCTGCTGGATCCAAGTTGTCGTGAAGTTTGCAGAGCCATTGCTGTTCGGGCATTTTTCCTGCCAAAGGTGATGAGAGAGGACCGAATACTGCAGAGGGTCATTTTAGCTCGATGGAGCCCTCAGTTCTCAATGCCTTGGAAGACGTCTACGCACACCTGCAGCATCCTCAAGCGGGAGAGAAACCAATGCCATGCGCACAACCTGCCCGATTTTCAATGACTCAATTGCTCGAAATGTCCGCTTTGGGCTCTGTCCGCTGTTTGCATCGTTTCGAACGTTTTGGTGCCGCGAAGAGTTTGCAAGCCGCCTGCGAGAACAGGTATGCGTTTGGTTTGCTATCTGTTTGCTCGCTCCTATATGCAATTGCTTGACACAACACAATGCTGAGGTTACAGATCTCAAGGCTCTTCGGGATGATCGCGTTCCATCCTGGCAACTCAGAAATGCGCCGCACAGCAACGCAATACTACTTCCAGAACTTTTTGCATCAGACCAGCGAGCGAGGAAGTGCGATCGACTTCGCGATCAAAACTGTTCCATTGATCTATCGATCGTGCAGCGAAGCAAAGCTGCTCGACGACTGTTGTTCCGATATACCAGCAAAGACGCTCACACGGCTGCTGCTTCAGATGAAAGGGGATCGGCATGACAGGGTAAGCGCAGGAAACGCCGAAATGACCGAGAGAATAGTGGTCGCACTTTGGGACTTGTACCTCTTCTCTGGGAATGCGAGATCAGTGGCGCAGGAATTGCAGAAACATTTGCTGACGCTGCTGCACTCGCAGTTTGCAGATGACAAGCTACGGATTGCGGTAAGACCCATGTTCAAGTTGATTAAGCTACCTCACTGTCGACTGCCACTCTGATGACAAGCGAATTGTGTTGTTGTAGATCTTAGGTTTACTGGCAATGACGGTGAAACCCAAGACCGCAGCAAGTCGTGCAGAACCAGGAGAAGATTCCGATCCAGCTCTGGGCGATGATACCGGTAGCATTCCAGTGGACTCGATCGATTCGTCCAGTCAAGTGTCCAACGCCAATCTGCTCATGACTGTTCTCAAAGAGTCCCGCTGGTCATCCGCATCTTGAGTGCTTACAAGCGCGGGAACCCAGACTCAGTGCTGCGTCCAGCAAAGAAATGGTCGCCTCTCTTGCTGGACTCCGATGGATCCTCTCCATTCGGTACTGGCGACAAGAACCCGTATGAAGTTATCAAGTGCATTCGGTGGCCGGTGGAGCTCTTGTTCATGCTGCATGATAGCGCTGCTGCACAAGATCTTGCTCTTCAAGGAAACAACTTGGAAGTGCTCATTCAGGTTCTTTCGGATTTGGACTGCAGAATTATCCAAGAATGGCCGCATGCAGTCTATGGGAGACAAGAGTTGGTTCTCCAAGTCGCCAAGATATTGCGAGCATTCTCGAAGCGTCATCCGTCGACGAAAGCGATGGCACTTCGGTGTCTAAACGTTCTGTCAGGAGCTGACGTCATGATGTCGTACTCGAACGAGCTCGCGCTCGCTGTGTACGGATCGCTGAGCAATGAAGAGTGCCTTGGCGCGTTTCTACTGCCAGAGACTCAATCGTTCAAGGACTCGGAATTATTTCCAAGTACGGCTGTCAAACGGATCTGTACAACAACGTAAGTGCAGCAGCTTTGTGATTGGAGTCATCGGCGAGCGTGTGCTCAGCTTGTTTTCGATTGCGAACCGAGGACCGAGCGATTGGGCTCTCGCTATGAAAGCGTTCGAGTTTCTTCACATCCTCATGCAAGGCGCTCTCATGTGGTCGCGCATCCTAGCCGGGATCAGAAGAAAGTTCTCAACGACTTTCCACCAACCAGGGGATGCAGCGCACAGAAAAGGCTCTTCTTCTGCAAAACGAGGCGTGAGTTCAACGGGAATTTCAAATCTGCTGGTGATCGCATTCCAAATGCTTTCATTTCGGTTTTGGATGGACACTTCAATGCAAGACGTTGTGATGCAAGCATGCCTAGCTGGGAGTAAAGTTGCCGTGGGCTTGCTGCACGAAATCTGCAGCGGAACGGGCCACGATGCAACTACAGGAATCCTTCGTGTGGTGTCTGTGGCGTTGATGCAAGATCATCTCCATCATCCGAGAATTGTCTCCTCCTCAACTTCCAAAGAGCCACTAAGTGCACTGTGCTATGTGCTGACAGCCAGCTACTTCCACGCTCAAAATTCAAGATGGAGGGCTTACGCGTACGTACCATGTATCTAACATGTCGACTTTACTGTTGAGTTTGGCTGCGGACAGGCGTACTAACTCATCGACCGATTCTTGCTCTGATTTGCACCGAACTGCAAGCACCATTCGAGAGATGCAAAGCGTGTTCGTGAGCGGACTTGCCCATCTTGCAGCGTGCCACGATGTGTGCCACTCGAAGCAGTTGACGACGTTCGTGATGGAGAATGCTGAGAATCCCGTGTTCCTCGGGTCGAGCCGCGCAACCCTCCTTTCCATCCTGCGGGTGTATCGACTTTGCTGCTGCAATTCGCACATCTATCGGATACTCCGACTCGGATCTACTCCGCTGTGGGATCTGAGTGGCGAAAAAGAAGCAGACGAAGACGACTCCTATTTCCGACGGCTCGGTCGCACATTTGCAACGCACAGATCAGCGCCTGCGATCCAGTGGGAGGTCGTTTTTCTGCTTTGGCATCAGTTCTACGTGTTCCCGTTCTTGACTCCAGCGAATCGAAAGACTTCGACTGCAAGTTCCAAGCAGAGCCAGGTTCGAGTCTCAACTTCCAGCAGCCGCAACGGTGGCCACTCGCGAAAGCAAAGCAAAGCTGTGAAGGATGATATCATCTCATCAATCGATGCGGAGACGCTGAACAGCAGGTTCGTTGGTGAATGCCTCCACGGCCAGTTTCAGCTGCCATACGGGTCATCGAGAATCGTGTCCTGCGGTGCACGAGACTTTGAATTTGGGCTCGTGTCTGAGCTTCATAGAGAAGGGAAACCGGCGATCTTTGCTGCTGAGGGTGAGTATCTTGTCAATGCTCTGATCGAGCTGATGCTCACGAGGGTCAAGTCTTCAACGGAAGAGGAGCCCAAGCCCTGTCGGTCGGTTTGGATTCAGGAGCTGGACCAAGTGTTCGGCATGATAGACCAACTAGAGAAAGCATTGAGCTCCCAGGACGCGATGCAAGATGTCCAAGAAGGCAGTATCACGATACCTCCATTCAGCACATCCTCGACGCAGTCCGGGATTTTCGCTTTGATGGCGTGACTGAGCTGACGATATGCTTCAAGATCCTCCAGCAGTACTGCCATGAAAGGAGGCAAGTGAAAAAGCTGGTCCGAGATTTTGAAGTCGCAGAAGTGTTGGCGTCGCGTCTCGGTCCAAGTGGCGTGGAAAGATTCGGCTTCGAGTCGTGTCAGTGCACACTCGACTTGTTCTGTTTCTAGCTGATCGAACCGAGAACGAGCAAGTCAGACTGCAGTTCTGCTGTAACCCGGTATTTATGTGCGAGGTTTTCGAGCTGCTCGACTTGGACTGGACACTCGCTGGTGCAGTTGGCATAGCAAAAAGCTCAATCGCGACGTTGCGCTTCTTCTCTCGACCTTCGAGCTCCGAACAAGAGTGTGACAGCGAGTCCAGATGTATCGCCACTCGCTGTGTGGTGAAGGTGCTTGAAGACAAAAGCTCCATTGCCATCAATGCAAGCCACGCCACACAACCTGCAGTCTCGCTTGGTGTTCCAAACGTACCAAGATCATACTTGCACGTACTCATCCAATTTCTGGTCAACTCGGATGGCTTGAGAGAAGTTGGGGGTCCAATTCTGGAGATTCTGTGCTGGTTTGTGGTTGCCGAGCCCGCCGTCATGCTCGAAAAGCTCTTGGAACACAACGCGCTTCCGGTATTGTGCAATTTGGTGTACACTGCCGACACGTCGATCCAGACGCGAGCTGTCACCATACTGGACAGTGCAGTCGAATCAGCAAGGGCAAGAAACGGCCAGCGTATCATTTCAGCTCTTGGGAATATTTTCACCGGCAGTCAGCGTCCATTTTACGATGGACATTTGGCGTCGATTCTGTCAGTGAAGCAGTTCGAAGGAAAGTGCGAAGCTTTGGAAACTAAAGGAGCTCGAGCAGACAGCGTGAAGATTCTGGGTTTGCTTCGTCGCCTGACGCTCTTTTCGCAAACATCCGCGGAAGATCTGAGCCTTCTGAGCCAAACCATGTCCCCGCTGCGATTCCAACAAGGAGAGCAGATAATTTCCGAGGGAGAGATCGAGCATGGCGTCTTTTTAGTCGTCAGCGGAGACGTCGTCTGGACGCTGGCAGCCTGCCATCCTCCCAGCAGTAAGCGTAAATCCAAGCATCTCGAGTGCTCGCTGGGAAAAGGATGTGCGTTTGGCTACTTTTCATCTCCTCTGCTGGGAGTGAAGGGCAACTTGGCTTGGGAGACTGCCAGTGCCGCGAATGAAGTAGTGTGCCTGTCGATCCCCGAGCGATTGTGGACTGCCCCCGAATCTGAAGCAGAGCGGCGGATAGCGGAGAATGTGCAGGATGCGGCGAAGAGTGCGAGTGGCGTCATTTTTCATTTGGGCAAACACGCATCTTGTGCTCGAGAGCTACGAGCGTTTGCAAGCAAGTCGTACATGCGAACACTGAAAGAACTAGCCCTTGGCGAGACCAGCGGTGATGCAGAGCTGCTCTTGGGGTCGTGCAGCAGTCTGGGGAAAGTCCAAGTCGCCACGCAGTCCTGGCGCGTGCTGCACATCTGTCGCGTCCTCTCCAGAAGCAACGAGACTATCCCGGCACCGAATGTGGCGGTAGAGTTGGTATTGAAGCGATGCGTGAGCCGCTGGAGCCCTGAGCTGCAGCAGCTCTTCATCTACGCCTGCACCGATGGGTCCATGGTGCGTTCGAAACTACAACTCGAACTTCTCCGTGGCTTGAAGATTGTTTTCGAGTGCAGGTTTGAACTGACGTCAGACGATGGAGATCGAGATGATCTTCTTGTTGAACTGATGGGGCTGCTGAGAAGAGAGCAGCGGAAATGCTCGAGAAGCGAGCACAGCGGTGTCTATTCGCGCTATGTGACTGGTGTCCTGGGCTCCATTACGAAGGGCTTTGCTCGAAGCAGCATCGAGATCGGAAGCGTCGGACTACCGCTCGTTCTGGCGCAACTCGACAATTTGATGCTGTTTTCCACGCAGCACGGACTGATGGTCGCGATGAAGAGCTCAAATCAAGATCGTAGATCTCTACACTCAGAGTTGGTTCTTCAGCGCTCAGCTCTCGCCGCCCTGCGCCATTTACTCGCACGTGATGGTGAAATTAGTGGCGAATATGATTCTCGTCGCTCGGTGCAAGACACTCTCGTCGACCAGCTCCTAAATAAGCTGTCCGGGTTCAGCAGGTCGTTCTCGGCTAGCATCGTGCGGCTCGCTGGTGCTTGCGTGATAGATGTGCTCCATGATGGTGAATTTGTATCAAAGCTCACAACTCCAAGCAGGGTCGCGCTGATGACGAAGTTGTTTGACTCCTTGCGGTTTCGCGTTGCGTTCCGAGCGAAAGTTCGCTCGTTATGGTATCTCTGCCGTGTCGTGCGAAAAGAAAACGAAGCACATGGATTCCGTTCGATAAAGCCAACGGAGTGGATTGCTTTACTCGGAGCCACGTTGGCGATCGATCTAGACGCAACTGGTCGATCATTGTGCTACCAAGGGAAGATCGTCAATTGGATCGTTGAACAATTCGGCAGCCCTGCGTTTGAAGTGGCAAGCTGCGAGGACGTGGAGGCAGTGGTGAGGAAGCTTCTCAGATTGGTCGAGATGAGCGAATTTGAGGGTGGCAATGCTATTGGAAAGAGCCATGCGGCAGCCGGATTGAAAGTGGTATTAGCTGTCATCCGCACGTACCACCAGCTTCTGAACGCCGATCTGATCGTGGCATACACGAGCTCCACACTTCGGATCATTCTACGCATCGTGCAGTCTACAACGGGGAAATTGAGTGATAGGCGCTGCTGTCTTCTCCAGTTGTGCCTCGAGTCGATCCGAGATCTGCACACGGATCCCAGCTACTCTAAACGTCTTGAAAGCACGATGGCAGGTCACACAGACGTTCTGCTCGGGTTTGACGAAGTGTTTGGGAGTCTTCAGGCTCGCGATCTCACATTTCGTGTCGCAGTCTACGACTTCACTGCACTTGTGCTCAGCTCGGCTGACGGATTGAGCAAACACTCTCTCCAGGTTGAGCTCACGAAGCAAGAGGACCAAATTGGAGGCGCCAGCTGGATTGCAGCGTTGCAGCATGGAGCGATCGCCGAAAAAGCGCGAGTAGCGAAATGCATCCGACTCTTGTGTGAAGGGAACCAGGCTGTGTCGCAAGCGTACATCGCACCACAAAGCCAGCTGGTCTCAGCCATTCGCGAGCCTTTGAGTTCGTGCGTCGCGCCAGCTCGCATCTCCGATGGCACTTCCTCGAGATAACTCGAAGCTACGCGACGTTTGCGAGTTAATCACTCACTCCTGCGCGATCCTGCAAGAGCTGCTCGCATTTGAGGTGTACATCCTGAGAGCCAACGTGATCGATTCACGACCCTGCCTTTGTGTTGTCGTGCCGATTCTGCGCCTTATGACTCAGAAATTCGAAGAGAACGAGATACTGATTCCGGACTGGAGTAAATTTGCTCGACCGCGTTGAGTGACAGGTATCTCAGCCATGCTCCACTTGATCCACGCGATACTGAAGCACCGCATCAACGCTTGCTGTGCGCACACGAGACAGTCCTCACTGCTGACGACGCTCTTTCTGAGTGTCCGTCAGCTTGAGCTCGGCGAACAAGCTGTTTACATCGCGCTGAGGTTGCTACAGCGCGTTGTTTCCAACGTGAGAGCGCGTTGCCAAGGAAGAAACAGCGGGCAGCATCGATCGCTGCAGGTGAGAGAGCTCTTTGATGAACACACAGCGTTACTTCTGAAGTATGCAGGTTTTGGCTCTGCTCACGTTTAGCTCAAGCCAAAGCTCCGAGTCGCTGCCCTCCAAGCATTTCATGCGCTTTCAGTTGGCGCGCAGCGTTTCCAAGACCAAGCTCCAGTATCAAGTGAGACGGGTCAGCTGCAGGTTGTTCTGTGCAATCTGCTGAGAAACTTCACTCCAAGTGTTGCTGCGGACACTGTGGCAGATCTAATCGAGCTGAGCCTAGATACAAATCTCGCCGACCCCTCGAAGACCGCCGAGCTGTTCTCCTCGTCATGGACTTTGATCGTGGATGCCCCGAGTCTTTCAGCGTTGTCGTCAAGACATCAGCAAAAGCGCCAAGCACACGTGCAACTATGCGCGTTTACAGCTCTCGTGCACCTGGCAGCGGAAGACAAGAGCAGGCAAGAGCTGTTGAAGAACGATTGTAGTGAGTTCTGGCCATGCTTTGTCGCGCTTTACGACTTTGCTCGTGCCAACAGAGAGTTTGCGATGCTTGAAAAGCTGGTTGAGCTGCTGGTGGCTCTCTTCTCGCTCGAGTCTGCGTTCGATCAGGAGTCCACGATGCTGAGTGCTCACCCTTTCGGTCTCATGCAAAGACTTCTAACCGACGTGAACTCGTGCCAAGTCAAGTCTTTCGTTCCAGCGGTTCTGACTTTTTGCGGTCGGAAGGCAGAAGATGGACAGCATGTCCTGTCCAGCTATCAACACGAATGTCTGGAGATACTGCCGAGGAGTGCGAGGCAAATGGCAGAGGGGTACGAGCGGCACTTTCTACAAGCAGTGCTTTGCCATCTCTCTCTGGTGACAGAGATCCTCGCTGCTGCCGTTCACGACGACTGGCAAGCTACTGTCCATAATTGTATTGATCCCGAGCAGCAATCGACCATCGGCGATGTGATCAGCCGGCTTCTGAGGATCAAGTCTCGTATTGATCCACCTACGAAGGTACTGCCGTCAGATTTCTTCTCCTAGTTATCGGAACTTTACTCACTGACTGGTTTTTCTCCTGTTGACTTGTTTGTGTGATCGTCAGGCGATTCGGTGCTTGTACTACGTGGTGAAGCTCGGTTGGCATGAACTTCCCCAAAGCAACCAAACATCTCTAGCCGGCGATTTTGACGCTGCAATTGGAAGGGAAGAAGAGCATAAATCTCTGGTAGAGCCACGCTTACTCTACTTGGCGTTTCACGAATGCGCGAGTATCGCAAGAGCGTCACTGAAGGCGATGTCGGCATCAGGCTCAAGGAGCAGCACGGTGTTTCCATCTACCGGAGAGCTCCGCGGATCGATTTCTCTAGAAATCTCACCGCAAACGATTTCGCGAGCCAAGCGTTTCAGCATTGACGTAGACCCTGATGGGTCATTCCCCACCCGATGCTTTGAAGTGGTGCTACACTGCATGGTGGAGCTGATCCCGTTACCATCGTTTGCGCGCGAGTTCAAGAGCCACACCGACATGCTTTCAAACCTATGTGCAATACTTGAGCTGGATGTTTCTCCGAGCTCCGTGACGCGCGCGAGTCTCATGCTCCTGTCGACAATGTTAAGGGACATGAAAATCTACAAGGAGAGGTTTGCGAGCGCCATCGATTTGACCGTGTTCTTCCGGCTGCTTCATGCGACAGCGAGTGCAGACATTGTCGGATGGGTCTACCAGTGCGTCAGGAGCTTGCTTCGCAACCGAGATATCCGTGCGAGGTTTGTGGCGCGCCTTATCAACCAGACGTCGAGTGATATGCGTCAAGTCGATCGTTTTCTACACGAGAACGACCGCGTGACCCACTTACTGGAGACCGACGTGCTCCGCAAAGTCAGAGACGCGATCTAGTCGTCTGATTTGGACGACCGCGGGCAGGAAGCAGCGTATGGGATCTTGGCGCTTCTTGCCAAGTCCGCTGCGCTTCGTGACGCACTGTTGCAAATGGACGAGCTGCTGTCGTCTGCCGCTTTCTGTGATGATGGACGGTCACTTCTCTCTGCGGTGGTACCATCTTCGAGCGAATCCGTCCTGGCGCAACAGTCGAGGTTTGTGCTTCACATCTGTCAGGCTCCATCCACGGTACCAAGCGTCCTCGCCAAGCCCGACGTCCTCCGAGTACTACAAGCTTCCATCCTCACAAACACTCCGGTAGTGTGTGCGTCTGCGTGCCAAGCACTGGAGATTCTGACGCGCCATCCTGCCAATGCAACTCAAACTCAGCTTCGGAACGTGAGCAGCAATGCTGACGTTCGCGACGACCACTGCCTCTGCCACTTCCACGCTGTCTGCGAAGATAATGAGTGTGAGATTCTTCGAGGTGTCCACAAGATCCTTGCGTCAGCAATTGGCGCCGAAACACAAGGGGTTGCGATAGCAGACACTCGGGAAGCTGTCTGCGCTTGCATCGGATTCTTCGACAACATTTCGTCGTCACGGAATGCACCGATCCGACTACGCTCAGTGCTGATCGAGACTGCGACGGGTGAATTTGTTCGACTGCTGCTTCTGTTTGCGGCCACAACGATGGGTGAAGACGCGTTCAGTGCCTCGAAGCGCCATCGCCAGGGAAGAGATATGCTCGCACGGGTCAGGACCTTCCATGTGCTTCAGTTTGTGACGAAATCGCCTCACGTGACTGCACTGTTCGGTATTCACGCGCCGAACCACATGGAGCTGCTTGACCTCCTTTTTCTGCTTCTGCATCATTTGATGATCGCAACGGTGGAGCGTTGGAGCCAGTCCCACGCGCAAGTGGTTGTACTCGAAACTATGCTGTTGATCCAGAATATCACCCACGACCTGCAAGCCTCAAGAGCAATTGTAGCGAGAGTGGACGGTCTGGACACTCTCTTCCACTACTTGAACCCTGAATCTTCGGTAGCAGTGGCGAAGGTGTTTCGGGACATCATGCGCAACTTGGGCTTCCATGGACTGCGCTTAGTCGAGCAAGGCGAGCGCATTTCGATGGCTCTCCAGGAGAGTATTGTGCACCCGGCGCTGATATCGAGTGGCAATAGTGGCGAAGCGCAATCTTTGACCGCTGTGATGATGAAAACGCTGCGCAAGATCGCCGAGAAGAGTGCTGACAGCCGCGAAAGCTTCCTCAAACTACTCCCGGCATTCAACCAGTTGCTGATCAGCAGGGACTCTCTCGCTGTGCTCACGCCATCGAGCCTGGAAAATATCGCGTTGATGATGTCTCATGTCATGAGTGCGTGCAAAGCCAAGCTCGACGAATTCACGGAGATGCTCGATTTGGTTGAGCGTCTCATCAGCATATGCGAGCTTCAAAACGAGCTTCAGCAGCAGCAGTAGTCAGAGAAACATGCTGCAATCCTCTGCGTCCATTAGTAATACTGGTATCTTGACCGTCTCGGTGTGCAGATCGTAGAGCTCCTTCATCTCGGTGTGCACACACCGAGCTAGCTTCGCAACTCAACCGTAACGTGTCAAAAGCACGAGTGGATCCAAAGACAGAAGCATCGTCAGCAGATTTGGCACTTGAGTCTAGCTCAAATCAAGTCGATCCAGCCGAGCGTGTTGGAGGTCGAGTTGCTCTGCAGACCTACCTGTCACACAATCCCAAACGAAGAGAAGCAGAAGTGGAATAACCATGAACGTACGTACGAGTGCAAGTCTTGAGAGAGCGTCGATTGCTGCTTATGTACGACTGGACACAGCAAAACGAATGCTATTAGCTTCGTGCGCTACTACGGTAGGCAGGGGTTGACAATTGCTGTTGCGTCTCGTTGATCTTTTGGATCAAAGCTTGGCACATAAACTGCTTGCGCGACAGCTTTCGGACTTCTTTTAAGAACACGCTCAGCTCGATTTCACCATTGCTTAGCGCGCGGTCCATGAAGTACAGGGCATCTTCGATCGCATTGTACTCTGCTAATGTCTTGATCAGCCTGCGCATCAGCAGTCACATAAACAGAAATTAATACACCAGAGGAGCAATGCGGTATTCTGATAAAACAAATGGTTCGTATCGTACTGCTTTGAAAGTCCGTCGCCCTCCACCAAGATGGTGTCTGGATCCATAATCTCCTGCGCATTTGTTTTTCATCAACAGAATCTTGGTGAGATTTTGAATACAGCACAACGAGGAAACATAGTGTGCACTGGTTTGATTGACGTACCTTTGATTCGTGCTCTTCTAGCCACGCTGCAACCTCCTGGTCCTGGGTGTCAATGATCCCCTTCGCCCGGACGAGGTCATCTCGCAAAAACTCCAGTGACTGAAGCCCTCGCTCGACATTCTCTCTGGACTGAGTCAGCTGGAGCTGGTGCTCAAACTGCAAGTCAATATCGTCTAAATCATCAAACAAGAACTCAGTCAGAACGCCATCAACACAAGAGAGCAACGCAATATTGGCACGCAGACGTACCTCGAATTCGGTTGAACATCCTCTCGAGCTCCTGCTGAATTTTTGATGTGATTTCAACTTTCAAAGCCACGCTGCGATCTTCGACGCGAATTGGAGTGCTAGCAGAACTTCTGTTGGCGTATTGAGGGGCTCCAAAGAGCGAGGTGTCTGCGTCGTTTTGAGCTGAATAGGATTGGAACTGTCCGGTTTGGTACGAGGATGCGTTGGAATGTTGCTGTTGCTGCTGCTGGTAGTATGTTGGCTGCTGTTGCTGGTAGCCTGTGGACGATGCATTGGGGTTGTAAGGTGGCGAATATTGCGGCATCATATGCGCTGGGCGGCGAAACACAGGCGGCATGTTCCCAAAAATCGAGCACATGTGCGCGACGAGCTCCACGAGCGTAAAGTCCTAGAAGACGAAACAACATCTCAATCAGAATCCTTCCTGCGCTCTACTACAACGTTGACCGTAAATGCGCACCTGTCGCCAATCCGACGTGTACGGAATCTTCACGAACCCATCGCTTGTAACATGCGGATGTCCTGGCTTCACCATCATATCTGTCACAACCACAAACCATATCGCCATCAGCCACAATTGAAATACAGATATACGCAAGCCCCCTTTTCATAAAGCGTGTTGTACCTGGAGTGGGTCGCACAAAGCACACTGGTGGTGACATTGGATACGCTTCAACCAGCCAGAACTCCACGGGGATGTTGTACTGGTTGCCGCGATAGAAAATCGGGATCGTGCCTTCCAGATTGAGCAGCGTGCTCGTCGTGCCATCGTTGTGCGCTGTAGAATTCACAAACCACATACACAATAGATGAGCAATGCACACAGCTTTTCGGCTGCAGAAACGATCTTCTGCGTTCGTGCCGTGCGGAGAGCGACAGCTCTGTCAAGCCATCTCAGGGCACGCACCGAACATGCCGCAGTTTGGCTGAAGCGATGGGATCTGGCGAAGCAGCTGGTACACGTCTCCCCGCACGCGCGAGCTTTGCTGTGTGCAGCAGGTACACGCAAGACACAAGGGGGATCGATCAGATGGCGAACACACAATCCGCACGACCATGAAAGACATGCCATTTCCTTTCCTGCGAGCGAGGTCAGGGTGGAAGAAAAGGGGGGGGGAGAGAGAGAGAGAGAGAGAGAGAGAGA
>JAADVK010000219.1:0-36113 GCA_023334975.1 Globisporangium sylvaticum
AGTTGGATGAACTCGACGGAGCTCACGCCGTCCGCCGTGCAGCTCGGCGTCTTGAGCACCGCGCTCTTGATCACCTCGAGGCACTTGGTGGCGGCGCAGAGCTCCACGTCCGAGACCTGGTCGAGCTCCTTGTCGGCGATGGCCTTGCACTCGGGGGCAGCCGAGATCTCCGCGTCGAGCGCGTCCACTTGCGCGAGCTCCGCGACCGTGCACTCGGCGGCGCTGGCGAGGTCCAAACGGAAGGCGGAGAGCGAGAGCGAGGCGACGAGGGCCGTGGTGAGTGCAGTGGAGATTCGCATAGTGTACTTGGGAGGAGGATATTGAAATGGTCGAGAAGAAGGCGAATTGAAAGTGACCAGCTAACCTGGAGCTCGTGTGAGTCAGGAAGAGGAAGCCCCAGAGCTCTGAGATCGCAGAGAGCTCTTGAGTGAGCGAGTCGCCTCCCCCTTTGCCCATCGACCATGAGAGGGGCTGTGTGCATTCTCTGTCTGATAGGACCTTCAAAAATTCCAACGTGGATATGCTCAACCTAGTGAAAGTGGCGCATGACAGCTTTCTGGACGGATTTCGATGGCGACGCGGTGCAAAAAGTCAGTGTCGTGTTTTTGAGGCATGCTTGGATGGATGTCAGGCTTCCGTGTAGCTGGGGGGGAAACGTGATGGCAAGTGACTCTAGACTTTGAGGCTGACAGCCAGGAGCTCGGTTCCACATAGTACTCGACAAACACAGGAGGGCATCCGCAAAGGACTCGTGACTTTGAGGGGCTGAAAGCTCAGCAATGCGATTCAGGACTGCGTGATTCTTCGTTGGTCGCATCAACTTCTTCCAGGCTAAAGTTTAGAAAGCAGATACAACCCAGCCGAGAATTCGCAACGAGACCAAAAAACAACCTACCACAGAACTCCAGCACGTCGGTGTCTAGGCATATGGTACACTGTAGCCTAGCCACTGAGCCAATCGTTAACGTCACCAATTCTTCGCAGACCCGCCGCCCTTCTCCTCTCGTGATTTGCTGCAATGGGACTTGTGGTTTGCCTTCCTCAAGTGCCTTTGTTTGTATTCTGTCATGTATCTGTCTGGTCCTTGGAAGAAGCCATTTCTAACGAGGGTCTCTGTGACCTTTCGGCGTGGGATCTTTTCGTGTGGGATAAAATACTGGTAATGTATGATGTTCCCTTGTTCTAGTGACGCGTCATCAAACAGTGACTCTATGCTTTCATCTTGAGATGACACTATGACACCCAGTAATTTACGAAAAACCAAAGAAAAGAACGCGCAGTCGAGCATTGAACCCCAGCGAAACTTGCATTAAAGCGGCGCATGGGCGGAAGGGACGTTGCGGTTTCGCGCTCTCTCTCTCTCTCTCTGGATCGCTCTGGATCGCAGACAGCAAGCAGAGCAGGCGAAGCGCCACTCCCTCACACGCAGCTCCGCAGTCTCAAGCAACACCACCAGACAACCAGCGCAGATCAAGAGCAGAGGGCGATGACCGTCACGGCCAAGGCGAAGACCAAGTTCTCCAGCAGGAACCTCAACGCAGTCTACAAGGCGCCGCTGGCCAAGGCAGCAGACAATGCAGGTACGTCAGCTCAAGTTCACTAGGACCAAGTGTATAAGGGCATGCTGCCATGTGTGTACAGATCTTAATGTTTCTGGGTGTATGGGTGTACTTCAATAGGGTACCACAGCGGAAGCCGCATGCTCGTGCTCAAGCCGTCCAACTCGGCGGGAGGTCGCAGCAGCATCCTGACCGCCAAGAGCCTCATGGTAGCGGCACCAGCGCCGATCAACACGCCGAGCCTGCGCAAGGAGAACAACGGACAGGGCGTGCACGTGAACCTCGTGCCCACGGGCAAAGTCGGCTGGGGCACCAGTCCACGCGCCAACAATGATAGCAGCAGCAACAACAAAAACAACGGCAGTGTGAAGGAGCAAGAGCCGAGGGCCGCTGGCCACACTCACGCAGAGCATTCGACAGCACCTTTCTCGCCAAGAAGCGGGTCTTCTTCTCGCCAAGTGTGGGGTGGCGGGCTAGCGTCCTCCTCACAGAGACAGCGCGAGTCCGCTCAGCACCACTCTGACTGCAACAACCGAGCAGCTTTCTCCACGCAAAGTAGACCTAGCGGTGGGGTCTTTTCTGGGGTGAGCAGCACGGGGCGTTGGGGCGACGACGCTGTGGAGCAGGACATCGCGCGGTCTGACATGATGCGCGCGATGCAGAAGGAGCGCGACTTCCCGCAGCTCAAGGAGAACTACGCGAATGAGGGGCCGCACGCCTGCCATGCTCATGACGGCCAGCGGTTCAGTGGCAACCAAGTTAACACCGCCAGCACCAGCAGCTACGGCTACGAACAGCGCCATCAGAGATACGACTCGTACGAGCTTGAGCGCCGAGGTGGTGGTAGCAGCAGTTTCCACGACGACCGGTTTGCCAGTCGAGGGTACGGAGGATTCGATCGCTCTCGAGGACCGCCACCAAACTCGTACGGCAACAACCACGGCTACTACCACCCGAGCGACTCTCGCTACGACAACTATGAGCACTCGTCATCGCATCAGCCGATGGCATCGTCTTCGTATCATCAGCAGCACCCTGGCAGCCATGACAGACACTACGACAGCTACAGACAGGAGCATCAGTATTCGAATGGACATCCAAGCGACAGGCACTTTGCGGAAGACCGCCACGACGCTGTGCGATTCCAAGGCCGGCTGTATCAGATTGAGCGTCGCGGGTGCGACGCAATGCCGGAACCGCATCGCAGCAGTGGTATGGTGCCATCTCGTTCTGAAGACAACAACCAGGACCTCATGCGAGAGTCAGAGAACCAGGACCAGAAATCAGTGCCTTGGTCAGCTGAACCTACAGCTCAGCAGCTACCAAGCAACAATGAATCACATGTGATCGCCAGTGAAAGTACTCGCATCTCAGAGCCGCAAGCAAAGGAAGACCACGCCAACTTCAAGGACGCGGTTCCACAGTCAATCTCCAACTCGGTTTGGAAAAAGGTCGATGCTGACATTGTGCAGAACTGCGGCTCTGGAATGCGTCCCCATGCTTCTTCTGACCATCTACCTCCACCTCCAATGAAGTCGTCATCTGTCCATCAACCGTTTGCTGGTAGTCGTCCCTTTTATGTGAAAGGCGATTTGTCCACATCGTCTGCATCGTATCGTCCATCTCAGGTGGTCACTCCAGCACAGTCAACTCCAACGGTTGCTCCTGTGAGGATCCTGAAGAGAGATGGTCCAAAGATGTTGTTTGAACCAAAGACGGGCACGATGGTGAGCGCTGAAGAGAAGAGCTCCAGTCGCAACCAGCGGCTCCCGTCTGCTGTTGCTACTTCGTCGTCTTCAACGGTCGCTAGCAGTGAGACGGAAACCAGCGGCTCCTCTCGGGATTCAGTGCCAACTGCAGCGCTGAAACCAAGTGCGGAAGCGAGTAGCAGCGGTGTCACGAAGCGCATCTCCCACGCGAAACCAGACCAGATTTGGAAACGAAGCAGCTCTGAAGACAAAGCGTCAGTCAGTCCCAAGCCAGAGAACGAAGAGACCGAGCCAGTGCCAGAGGTGACTGGTCCCAGCAAGTCTATCATGTCTCAAGCTCCTGTGCAGCAGTTGTCTTCCAAGCCACTTCGCGTGAAAAAAGCGAAAGTCTCGGAAAGCAGCGTCAGCAAGAAGGCGGTTGTCAAGTCCAAGACTAAGAAGTATGTGCTTGCGTATCGCCCTGTTTCGAAGTCAGCGAGTGATGACGCAGCAGCAGCAGTGGAGGCTGAGACTGCGCCTGCTCCGCTCCCTATGAAGAAGTTCAATGAGCTCTTCGCTCCCAGCAAACCAGTTGGATCCGTGGACCAGTCAGCTGAACCTGCGGCAACGCGAGCTGTCAGGTCGACACCAGTGAAGTATTCAAAGAAGCAAACGGTACCGTCCAAGTCCGCGAAAACGGTGAAATCAGTTCAGTCAGCTCGCCGAAAAACCGAGATCGCAATTGAAGACCGCGTTAGGGAATCAAATCCAAAGGCTCCCAAGGTCTTCCGGAAGCGCGTGGAGTCATCAGCCAGCAGCGAAGGCTCCTCAACGCACTCGTCGAACAACAGCACTGATTCCCTGAGAATCGTCATCGAACCTCCAACATCCACCGCTTCTGGTCGTGAAGACACCCCACGAGTTCGCCACAGCAAAATCCGAAAAGGCATCGACGTGGACATTCTCAAGCAGGTCCCAGAAGGCGGTGGCGTCGTGGTGCTGACTGACGCGCAAGAAGGAATTGAGTTCTTACCTGACGACTCGGAGAACAAGTTCGAGACTGTGCGGTCGAGAAGAGCAGTGCTGCTGGAGAAGAAGCAACTCAGAGAAGCGAGTGCCGTAGCCGGGCAGAAGAGCACTCCTCGCACGAAACGAACACACGGTGTGAAGCAGCAGATCACAGCAAACGGCATTGTCATGGCGGCTCCGAGCAGAACTGCGAAGCGAACGCTGGTTGTCGGCACTCGAGCAAATGCTCGCAAGTCAGTTACTAAGTTGCTAAAATCGAGTGCGAGGGAGTTTCAACCAAAGCATTCACCTGTTAAAGCTCAAGAAGAGTCCAGCAAGATTCCTCCTGCCTCTTCAAACGTGCAAGCGAACAAGAGTGAACAGCCCAAGGGGAACTTGAGAAAGCGCGCTTCGTCGCTTCCGAACCAAGCATCAGTGAAAGCGAAACAGAGTCTGAAACCTGCTGCGAAGGAACGAGTGTACCGAGAGCTTCCAGCAGAGAAAGAAGTCGCCGATCCAGTCCACGGAAACGAAGTATCGGTGTACCCGTCAAGCAACCAGGCGGATGCTGCTACTGGGACTTGTCAACCGAAGGAAGAAGAGAAACCCCGCGGCACCATCACACGCGCGAGAAAGCAAGTAAACAAGCAGACGAAGTTGCAGAAAATGAACAGTATTCCTCAGCCAACGCCAACTGAAGCGAAAAATGTGGTGGTGCCGACGAAATCGAACGGCGTCCACAAAGAGCCAACTGTTGCCTCTGCTCGCCCTGTCAGAAAGGATTCGGACGTTCCCAAGAGCAATTTGTCGACAGCTCAAAAAGGGAAAACTCAGCGTTCCAGAGCCGCTGTTGTCCCAGTGAAGATGAAATACGTCCCAAAGGTCCAAGCTGCGAGCACTGCCGAATCAGAGAAACCTGAAGTATCCAAGCCTGAAGCCGTTCGTTTGCCAGAAGAAGTCACGATCGCAAGGTCTGCAAAAACGGTTGGCGGTGACGAAAGACGCAACTCGCGCAAAATGAAGCAAATTTCAAAGCTCTCAGCCGTCAAAGCGGCGCGTTCGGCTACAGTTCCAGCAGATCCTGTTCCCAAGACCAAATCAACGCAGCACAAGTCTGTTTCTGCTGTCAACTCCAAAATCCGAGCTGCAGAACCTGCCTCTAACCTGATCGAAGCAGCACCAGCACCAACACAAGTCCGGTCACGACGAGCGAAGGAAGACGAAGCGCCTCGTAAAGTATCCGTGACAACTCCATCGAAGACGCAAAATGGTGATGTGAAGCCAAAACCAGTGGAGCGATCGCCAGCTTTGAAGGAAAGACTGAGCAAATCGAGAGCAGATCTGCCAACACCTCTACCAGCAGCGAAGAGCTACAAGCAGATTTACGTCGTGAAGAGCTCTTCGTCCTCTCCGAGTCCAGCGCCAGGTTCGTCCGCGGCCTGAGCAAATGGAAGATCAACTCAACCATCTCGAGTCGGAGCTGAACTGGTTTCTCTTTTCAAGAGCGTGAGAAAGGAGACGCTGTTGCGTGTGTAAAGTAAAAAGAAGTGCAAACAAGGGTCATCTCAAGACCATTTTCATTTTCAAATTGAGCTGTTCCAAGAGCTCCCATGTCAACGCAATTCCCCATGTTTATCACCGAATCGTACTTTGTCGAATTGAGACAGTACAGTCACGAAGCTCTTCGTTGTGGACCAGCATTACCCAATAAAGAAGCTCAAAGAAACGTGAACGCAACAATGGCTCTCTCTCTGCGCGCGAAGAACCTGCTGGTCGGCGGCGGCCTCGCCACCTTCGCCGGCTCCGTGTTCGCCTACACGGTCTTCCAGATGAACAAGGTGCGCATGCGCGTCGTGCCTCTCTGTGCGTGCTGTATGAGCTGCGAATGACCTTTCATCATTCTTGTTTGGTTATTTGCCTTCCTCAGGACGATTTCGACGACTTGGACGACATCGTCAAGGTGAACGCGCACCAGAGCGGCGCCATCAAGGCGACCCCAGTCAAGAAGGAATAAGCGGAGAGCGCACACGAATGCGCAAAGTGCCATCCATGGTTAAGGCTGCGAGTGCTTTGGCTTGAGAGACAAGCCTGCCTGCTGTCGGCGATGGAATCCTTTCGCCAGGTAGATAAGATGTCTAGTTGGCATGACATGCGAGGATGAAGCCGAGCGATTTGGCTGTAGAAACAAGTGTACCCACTCACACACATGCGCACAAAAAGAAACTAAAAACAGTTCTATTTCCCTATGAAATTACATACCGCATAATCCGTTGTCTATCGTGTAATACCTACGCAATGCTCGTGCTCGCAGCATTCGCGTTTAACTTATTAGTGGAGCGTCTTCTTTCGCAGCGCAAGGGCCTGAGTCAAGCAGCAAGCAGCACACAAGACGTCAGCAAATAATAAATGCAATCGTCAAAGTCACAAGAGAGCCTTGTCTCGTTCACACTGCATACCTTGGCCATCAGACGCTGGGACTTGTCGTTCGGCTTCACCTTGAGCTTGCGCAGGTTCTCGCTGGTTCTGTCGGCGACCTCCTGCTCCTTCTTGGCGGCGTCCAGGAAGCGCTCGCCGGCTTTCTTCTTGGCTGGGAGCGCCGCCGCATTCTTCTTGCTCTTCTTACCCGCGCCGCCGCGCACTTTCTTGGACTGCTGCTGCGTCGCCGGCAGCTTCTTCGCGTTGGCTTGCTGGTTCTTCGCGAGGCTGCCCAGCAGACCGCTCTTGGAGCCCTTCGCGCCGGTCAGCGTCACCGCTCGCTTGGGGGCATTCTGCAGCACGTTCTGCAGGAACTGCTTGGTCACGCGCGCCGCCATGTTGCTGCTATTTTACTGTGAAGTGAGCCTATTTCCACCGCCAACCAGCAAAAAGCAACCAACAAGAGCAGTTTTCCGCGATTCGAAATGTAGCAAAAGTTAATTGAAACGTGCTTGACAATTCAATTTTGACTTGTGATGGTAGCGCTTTTATCAGTGGACCCTCGAAACGACGTGCAGCAATTGGGCTCCGACGCGTTCTACAACCTCATAAAGGCCATGCGGTCGCGCGCGTCGCTCGATCGCATCCACGTGGACGCCAAGGCGAGCGACGAGGATCTGGACGACGACTCAAAGGTGGCAGGAGGGGGAGGTGATGGGGTCAAGAGACAGGATTCCAATAATCGCGTTCGAGACGACGAGATCGTGAGCGATAGCAAACGCGGCGACGAGGACGAGGACGAGGACTTAGATGCATCGAAGCTGGACATTCGGGATGAGACCAAGCACATTGAGGGGAGGGAGGCGAAGGACGGTGATGATGATAAGGAGAGCGAGAAAGAGCTTAAATAGGACCAGCAGACACTTACCAATCGGGCATTTACTGGTAGAAGCGGTTCCTGGTATGGCAGAATATGGTCTGCCACTATGAATCACTAGATGTAGAACCCTCAGTCCTGCGAGCTCCTGCTTCAACTCTTCCCATCATGCGAGGTTCCAAACATGTATGGGCTACATGTGTAGTTGTACAATAGTATTGGATCATAACAGGTATTCAAGTCAAATTATCCGGTCATATACGTAATAAAATCATTTACGTCGAGTATACTTGCAACGATCAAAGCAAGTCCTCATGTTGCACTTCATTCAGGCTGTTGGATCTGTCCCTGCAGCAATCAATCTCCTTCCTCAATGGCGTTCCGACTGCAGTGCTTCCGGTCGCTCTGGGGCACGCCCTCCGCCGCGAAGCTGGGCGTCGCCGCCTCCGGTGCCAAGCCGCACGTGTTCGCGGGGAAGCTGCTGCAGCACATCCGCAGCCAGGGCTACGACGGCATCGAGGCGAGTCTGAGCGACTTGGAGGCCATCGGCGGGCTCCGCACCGTGCGCCAGTTGCTGGACGAGCACGAGCTCAAGCTGATCGTCGGCGTGTACTCTGGCTGGGTGGACTACGAGGACGCGAACTTGAGCCAGCAGTTCGACAGCGTGGCGACACATCTGGCGCAGTATCGTCAGCAGCTGGAACAGATTTACACGGTGCTCCCCGATGCGAAAGACCAGCCCGTGTGGATCAACGCGCACTCCGGCGCAGACCGCTGGAGTCAACTGGAGCAGGTGGAGTTCATCGCGCATGCGACGGAGGTCGAGAAGCAGTTCGGGTGTGACCGGCTGTCCCATGAGACGCATCGCGGGCGTATCTTTTACTCGCCCTGGCCGACGCTGGAGCTCCTCGAGACGTTCCCGAGCCTGAAGCTCACGCTGGACTTTAGCCACTGGTGCGTCGTGAGCGAGCGTCTTCTGGACACGAACTTGGACAACGAGTGGATCGAGCGTGTTATTCCCCACGTGCACCATGTTCACGGACGCATTGGGGGCGTCCAGTCGGCCCAGTTGACCCATCCAGACGCATCGTTCTCGCAGCAAGAGACGGAGCGCTTCGAACGCTTGTGGAGCTCGATCTGGAAGCACCAGCACGACCGATTCCGAGAAGCCATTGGGCTGCAGGGTACTGGCGACGACGTCCGCCCATTCTCGACGTTCACGCCGGAATACGGTCCGATCCCGTACGCGCCACGCCACCACGAGCACTTGGAGACCGAAGCTTACGACGTCGACGCGCTCTGTGCTGAACGAGCTGCTCGCGAGTGTGTGCGATTCGATCAGGCGATTCAGAATTGATAGAGGGAATTGGTCAGTAGGTCAACTGTAAAAGAAGCAACTCGTGGCTTGGTAGAACTCTCTCCTCCACCTTTAATTTCACAGCATCGTCGTTTACTTGCTCTCGTCTACTTTCTGCTTCTTTCTCGCTGCTTCTCCGGAAGTGGCGACGGCGGAAGCGGCGCCGTTTGCTGGCGCAGCAGACGCGATGACAGTGGGTGTTGCGATCATCTTGTAGCGCGTAGGGGACGATTTGCTCACTTTTTCAAAGTTCTGTGTGTCTAGCTCCAAGTATTGTCTGTTAAGATACAAACCCACACAGACACAGACATCGTCAGAGAGTCAGATAGTCAGATACACGCATGTTTCAATTGGGTGTTCGGGCAAACGTGAGGCGACGTACGTGACAAAGTCTCGCAGGTTGTCCTTGCCGCCGAGCTCGTCTTCGCTCCTCGGGAAGCAGTCCATGATCTGCTGGATCACCTCCTCTGCTGTCATCCCGTCCGGCGCTTTCCCCAAGCTCTTGGCTTTCTCGAACGCCTAATAGCAATAGCAGCACAAAGCAGCATTAGATATTATCAAATATACCTTGCGCATCTGTTCCTTCCCCACCTTCTGCACGAGCTTGAAGCCGCTCATGGTGCTGCACACGGAGCGCAGAGCTGCGAGGAAGTACACGCGCGCAGGCCCGATCTTAAGCGGCATCTTCGATACGAGGTCCACTTTCTTGTCCTTGGCGATGTACTTGCCCGCGGCATACAATCCGTTCTTGCCGAGCACTTCGAGCTCAAAGCCGCTCTTATCTGGGTTCCACTGGATGCGCGCGTGCTGTCTCGACAGCGCCTTCTGCTCGCCCAGCAGGATCTTTTGCCCGGGGCTAGCTGTGCATCAAGAAGAGAGAGAGAGAGAGAAAGCGACCACCATACAACACACCGGTTAGCCACGCAACACAAGACCGCTTGTCCATTTTGGCGTTCAGGCGTGGGCTTACTGGACAGAGGGCCGCGGCCGAGCTCCACCGGCAGGTGCGTAATGAGCATCTCGTACGGCGCGTCGTCGTGCACGCGGCCGCTGATCTTGGCGTACGCGAGCGGTGGGCGGCTCTCCACGAACTTCTTCTCCAGCGCCTTCTTCTTGTCCTCGAGCGACGCCATCTCTCGCAGTTCGCTTTGTTATGTGAGTGCAGCAACAACAACAGAAGTGAAGTGAAGCAAAAAGGAAACAAGGGGCGAATATACGCGCAGGCGTATAATGATGTATAGTAGATATACAACGTTGCTGGAAATTGTATCAAGTGCGGGTCCGGATGGTAAACGGATGGAGCTCATTGGCGCACTGATGAGCACTTTCTTTGACTTGACCGCATACATAAAAATGGAGCGTATCAAACAAGCCAAGCCTTGCAGTGGTGATGGTGTCGCCATGCACTACGTCTACTAGAGCCCAAGCGAAAGCGCATGCAGGCTGAGCTTGCCGTACATTCACACACGCACATGACGTGTGTGCTGCGCTCGTGAGTATGTACTGAACAGGATGGAATATGATTAAATTTCGCCTTTATTCTCAATAGTTTTAGAAACAAAGTGCTTGTCTCGCGACAGAAACAAAGTGAAGCATTTGCTCTTGCGAGCGGCGCCGAGCGATCGAAACACACAAGCGGTAGCGCAGCGCGGCAGCGTCGCGGAGTTCCGGCTGCTGCGAGCTTCTCGCGCGCTCCATCGCGTCGGACGTCTTCACCTTCTCTCCCAAGCAGATCACCTCCTTCCCTCTGTATCAAAAACTGCAAGCAGCTTACAGACGGCCACCAGTGCCAGCAAGGGTCTCGACGAGCTGGTCCTCCTCGCGGGCGACCTTGGCACCCTTTTCTTCGGCGCCGCCTTCGTGGAGCTCCATCAAGCGGACCAAGTCGAACTTTGGCTTCTTGAGGACCTTGCACTTGCGGATGAACACGTTCTGGAGCGGGTAGATGCCCTGGGTCGACTTCTCGATCTCCTTGCCGATGATCTCCGGAACGAACTTCTGGAACAAGTCCTTGATGTCCACCTTCGAGGCTTCGTCAGTCATGATCTGCACCATCTTCTTGCGGATCGCACGGATCTGGGCCGACTTGGCGTACGTGGTCTTCTTGATCTGGTTTGGGCGCTTCTTGGTGAAGGCAATGCAGAACAAGCGCACGAGGTAGCCGTCCGTGGTCTTGACGTCCACGAAGGCCTCGATCAGCGACTGCCACTTGCGGATGAGCGAGCACTGCTTGTCGCGGGTCAGGTCCATGCCGTGGAAGCCAGTCACGACCTGCGTGCCCTGGATCTCTTCGGCGCAAAGCTTGATCTTGCGGAACGACTGGTCCTCGTCCTTGTTCAAGTCACCGAGGGAGACTTCGAACACACGGCCGCGGAGACCCTCCGAAGCGATCTTGGTACCGGCGGTGCGGTTCACCAAGGTCTTGCCGACATTGCGCTCCGAGAAGATGGCTGGAGCCTTGATGTCGTACCAGTCCTTGCGGGTGAAAGGGTCGACGCTGTAAAGAGACAACAACAACAATAGACAATTAGCAACTGGTTGAAGGAAGACTGGTGGTGGTGGAGATGGAGATCACACGCGGTGCCCTCCTGTCTGACGCTTCAGGAAGGCACGCTGCACTCTCCACCTCATCTGCTGCTGTAGCATGATGAAGTGTTCACTTACACTTTCTTCTTGCCGCCCTTCTTGCCCTTAGTCAATCTTTTGTTTTTGCCTGAACGAGTGAAGAAGAACACACAACAGCCAAGTCAATACACTGCTGCTGCGTCACCGACAATCACACCTGCAAGCCCGCCGCTGCTGTGTCTCCATCATATCCATCCGTCGGGTCTGTCACTCCAGTCGCTGTCATCTGCGGTCGAAAAGCTGATAATCACCGGCACATTTGCCATGTCAACCGTGTTCTCCATTCTCCATTTGTTCACTGCTGCTGGTGTTGTTGTTGCTGCTCGGTAGACTGCGCTAGCTGCCTGGCTTGGTGATACGCCGGTGGGCAGACAGACGGACGGATGGACGGAAGACCGCAGACGCCGGCTGGCCGCTGCTGCTGCTACGACATGCTCGCTCAGAGCCATAAGAGCCCCCTGTACTCACCGACAGCCATGGTTGGTTTGCTTTAGTTTTCTTAAAGGCGAAATGACTAGAGACCCACCGTCGCGCTCTGAGTGCGCTGAAAATGGCTGGTGCTGCGTCGCGCGCCAGTGGATCGAGAGCCCCTCACATTCGCACAAGCCCCACGGTCCTCGCCGGTCCCCGGACCGGACCGTCTCTCAGCCCTAACCGCATCAGAATAAACCGCACAGAACGCCATCACCCAGTCCAATCCTGGGTATTTATGGGTGAACCTCTGGGTTTTTGACACTGGGAGAAGCACAGATGGTACACTGTACCACAGAAGTACCACACAAATCGCACCAACCCGAACAGCTCACAAGATCACTTTGCTCATCATGGCCACTTTGCTTTTGACAATTCCTTCAGTGATTTACTACTACGAGTTACGACTCGTAACTTACGAGCGAGCTAGCGAACTGCTGTACCTTTCATGGATTGCAGAAGCGACAATCCGTTGAGAAAGCAGCTCAACTCGATCTCAAACTCTCGGATAAGAAACCTTCAACCTCTTCAATTTTTCACCAGATCGTCTCTTTCGAAGCTTTCATTTCTCACATCACACGCTCCGTTAGTACCGGTTCCGCTCTCGCCACTCGAGTTCCTGCTCGAGACGGTAAAAGTACCCGTTGGTGCTGTAGTCACAGTTCACTCGCATCCACTCGACTTGCACCATCCTACTTGCCGCATGTCCACCACTGGTGCTTCTCTCCTGTTGCTCCAGCAAGCTCTCACACAGCGGCGTGTTGAGGGCCGCCACCTGGAACCCGCTTCTTGATGCCATGGCGGAGTTCATCGCCATATCGCTTGCATTAAACCAGCCAGGCGGCACAGCAGCGACATCTGTGAACTCAATTGAGAGCATTCCCATTATCGGCGCCAACCCCACACTCTCTGGTAGCGCTTGGAACGGGTTCCTGTCCAAGAAGAGCTGGAAGTAAACTCGCGAAGTGAATACGTCTTCGGACAGCACCTTGATAGCATTCCCAGCGAGTGACAGAACCCAAGTGTTTGTGTTGGCATTGAGTAGCGCACGAGGGACTTCGTCAATCCCTCGACTGCGCTCCAGAATAAATGCCATGACCTTTGGCCACGATTTCGAGAAGAGGTCAACCGGAAGACCCGCCAGGTTCGAACTCGAAAGCTGGATGTCGTAGAGCGTTGGCGGAACATCTGGAGCAAGGAGGCCGTCTGGGATGCCGCTCATGTTGATCAGCGTGAAATGCAGCGATTGCATCCTGGGATACGACCCACTCGTCAGCGCCGCACCGGAACCCCACTCAATCAGGGTAGAGCTGTGGATCTTGATCACTTGCAGTCGCGAGAACGACTTGACTCGGGGCGGCATCGACAAACTCGGACAGTGCGAAATGATGAGACCCACGAGATTACCTGCGTTCACACGCTTCAGCTCGATGTCCAACTCGTCCTTGGTGCCTCGGATGCCTTTCTGGTTGCAGCTCACTTCGAACACCGCGCAGGTGTACTCCGTTGATCCAAATGGCCGTATCTCCAGCAAACACCCGCGGTTGTGACCGAGCCACACGACAGTTGAGACGGTGAGATGTAAGACGAGCACGACGAGCCCCCAGAGGAAAAGCGCCAGATTCACGACGCGTTTCTTCCAAATCGTGCGCGCTCGCTCTCTGATTTCAAGCGCCGACTCGATTCGACTCGAGAGCGCGTCATCGCGGTTCTGTCTCCGTGCGACCTTCTCTGCCGGCTTTTGAATCGAGATGAGGCGGAACAGTAAGCCCAATCCGGGAACCATCTTTGCGAGCAAATCCAGCCACAAGGTCACGAAAATCTGTCGCAGGCTCGCTGTCGTGTTGATTGTCCACGTGTCCATGTACGAGTTGATGCGCGGTGTAGCTTGAAGCTTCGCATCGTAGTCCATGTAGTACGGGTAGAAGATCGCGAGAGGGATCGCCATCGCGTACACCGCGTCCAGCAACGAATCGGACACCAGCAGCAAGATCTTCACCTGCGCGGACGGTCGCTTGCGCAGCGCCACATGAATGAGCGGAATGAACCAGCAGTTCGCCACAATAACGAGCGCCAGCAGCCGGTTGATCCAGACAACAGCCACGAGAGAACTCATCTTGTACGCTTGGAACGTCTGCAGCAGCACCTCGATGATGGTCTCGAGCTGGTGAATGTCCGCGCCGATCTTCTTCTCGAGGTACTCGCTCCACTGGGCAACCTTGTCGAACGCGTGGTCTTTGGTTCTTGACAACCAGTGCAGCACTCTTGTCGAGCATTTTGCAGCCTTGCCTTGCGGTTCGACTAAATGCGGCGACACACTGATTTTGACGAGATTGGACTTCTTTGATCGACTCCACCAGCGTTTTATCGCTGCGATGAGTATCACGAGCAGCGCGAGACCATGGCAGATCGTGATCGCATCACACGTCACCACCACGTACGGGAAGAAGTCGATCGGCGGGTTACCAAGGGAGAGCTGGATCGCGTAATCCAGATCCCGCGCGCCGCGGATGTACGAATGGAGTCTTGCCATGCTGTAGAAGAACAGACACGTGATGACGTGCAGCGCCACGACGTACGCCCATGTGAGCCACGAAGCTTGAGGGGAGTGTTTGGTGCCGACGCTGCTGCGAGACGGACCATTCGACGGCGCGATACGGGACGCTCTGACGGAACAAGAGCTCATCTCTCTCTCTCTCTCTCTCTCTTTTTCGTTCTCTCTCTCTCTCTCTCTCTTTCGTTCTCTGAAGATCCGACGACCTGCGCTGAGAGAGTCCAAAGACCAAATGGGCGGACGCGGAGCTCACGCGCCAAGCCAAGGCACTGAAAGTTATTCCTCGACCCGAGTCCTCCCTTTCCATTCGTGCGAGAGCGATATATGGAGCGTCGAACCGGAAGCACCAATGCCAGCTTATAAATAACACCCGCGCACTTGATCACCGTGCCGCTTAGTGAGCTGTGACTCTTTTCTGTGCGCTATTTGCATATTGCGCGACAACACTGACAGCAAATGGAATGCGCTTCCCGCCTCGTCGCGTGCTGCCTTGGGGAGGGGTGCGTCTGTTGAGCAATAAGCTACGAGCCGCAGATGTGTGAGCAAGCGAGTGAAGACTCTTTACCTTGCACAGCGAGGGCTGCTGCCTGCGCGCGCACTCGAGCGCTGCGACTCCGCACGCGTTCTTCCGTCCATCCTGTCTTCAACTTCTTTGCGAGCTTCATACTTCAAACTGAGGAACTGTAACAAAAAAGTGCATTTTTTCATCTGAAAAAGCCAATCTTTGTGGTGCACAAAACTATCAGCAATACCGACATACCGGTGTTTGCGAGAAACAAACTCCTCCATACCGAAATCCCGGTATTACTGGTCCGCAACTTGTTCTAATCATTAAGAGAGAACAATTATCTGCAACGAAGCAAATTAACTGTAAGTTCATACTGCAAACGTTAAGTCACTGAAGATCTAGCAGGTATTGTGGAGCTGTCAAACCAGAAGGGCAAATATTACGATGTACACAGTGGCTTCGCACACATTCGATTTCTTTCCCAGAGAAACCAGCACACACACACGCTCACGCACAGGGCAGCAAGGGCGGAACGGCGCAGCAAGAGACGCAGACGCACTCGTCACCTCCGACCACCAGCAGCAGTAGCGGCGGTTCCTGCAGTGCGAGTGTGAGATGGCGCTGACTGAGACGTCCGAGCTGGAGCGCGCGCTCGAGGTCTGCGCGCAGCAGCTGGGCGAAGCACGTAAGTCGTTGCTGTTTTGGTGCGGTTGGATGCCTTGGATTCACTTTTGGCGTGCGTGTGTGTATTGGAATGCACAGATGCTATTACGCAGAGTGTAAACGCGTGTGTATGTATGTATGTGTGCTTTATTCTGTAATGCGGTGATGGCATGCAGGCAAGACGCTGGTGGAGGCGTCCGTTGAGGACTTTCACGATGGGTTCCTTGATGCGCTGCGAGCGAAATTCGACGCGTTTCCAGGTAAAGACGGCGCCGACACCGCGGATATTCAGCAGCAAGAGCAGCAGCTAAAGAACGAGTCGCGCGAGGCGAACGGTCCAACATGGCAGCATGGTGCTCTACAGCGCTTCCTTGGGATCTATTTTCCCGAATATCAGTCCGCTCCGTGCTTTGGGTCGCTGTGGACGCTGCTGCTCGCGCAGCTTCCAGAGAAGGAGAAGCACCAGCCCTTGGACGTGTTGGTCAAGCCGAGTGGTGAAGCGGACGAGCGAGTAGTGCTGAGCTTTGTGGTGTTGAAGAAGGCGCTCAAGCAGCACGCGAGCAGTCGGTTGCTCGCGAAGGACCCGTTCCCGTTGGAGCAGGAGCAGCTCCTCGACGCGAGGCACTCGAAGCGGAAAGTCGGCCAGGAAGACGAGCTCGAGCTGTCGAAGCTGCAAACTGCCGTGTCGAAGCGCTCAAGTCTCCCCGTGTTCACCAAACCTCCACCGACGCAGCCAGGCAGGCACTCGATTGCAATTACTACCAGCAGTTTATTGCCCGCGAAGGAGGCTGATCCGAACAGCAACACTCCCGTGCTGCAGGATTTCCATGCGGAGGTGATGAAGAAATCCCGAAACTGGCTGGGGCGTTGGCAGCCTCGGTACTTGTTCTTGCGATGGAACGAGTTGGAGATCTGCAAGAAGAATGTATCGGCTTTCCGACCTGGACCCACCGCAAATCCGCTGCAGCCTCAGCCCACCACTCCGGTCTCTGCATCCAGTGCGGCAAATGCAGCGAAATCCAAGCGGTACCCTCTGCAAACCCTCCTCTCGCTCCAGATCGTGCAGCTGAACGAGAGCGATCCGTCCAAGAAACAGGCGTTGAGTCTGCATTTCAAGCAGCCCACCGCAAACGGAGGGAACACAACAAAGTCGCTCATGCTTGGGTGTGACAGCAGCGGCCACCTGAAGACCGTCGTGATCCAGATCGCAACGTTCGCCATGCTATACGGGCTATCCAGTGGTCAAGACGCGGCGTCGCTACAGAAATTCATCCAGGTCGGCGCAAATCTCGATGTCTACTGCCTCATCCCGAGTCCGAACGTACCACCTTTTGCGCTATCTCCGCTGCAATTAGCATTCCTGCAAAGCGACGCGTGGAAGCCCCAGTCGTTTGAGTCAACGGTGCAGCTTCTGGTGCGTGCAGGCGCTGATCCTCGCAGCCTTCTGCACTGGAAGTTTGCGACCCAAGTGCTGTTCTCCAGTGCTTACGGTCCTGACGACGAGATGCTCGCGCGGCGTTTACTGATGGTTCGAGAGAGTATCGACGGCGTGGTATTTCCTTTCGGCGGCGTCATCGCCGACGATGAGCACCAGTGGAACCTGCTGATGTATTTCAGCTGCTATGGCGATGTGGAAGGCGCTCGGCAACTCCTGACAACGTTTCTCAAGATATCAAAGAGCAAGTGTCTGAAATATGTCGACCATGTGAATTCAGCCGGCGACAATGCGCTTCATATCGCGATCAAAACTTCCCGGAATCACCCACACGCAGAAGAGCTGGCGATGCTTCTCGTGGATATCGGGACCAACAACGCCAGTTTTTTCCCGACAGTGGCGCCAAAGTCCAGCGGCGAGAAGTCAATACCGAGCGTTGCTCCATCTCTGACATCGTCGTCGTCGTATGTCGACTCGCAACTGATACACTGCTGCGATGGAAGTGGCGAAAGCGTCTTTCACCTGGCGCTGAAAGGAAAATTGTGGCGCCTGGTCGACAAACTCATTGACTGCAAGGCGATTGATCCAACCTCTTGCGACCGTCACGGGAACAACTCGCTGCACGTCGCGATCAAAGTTGGAGCGCCAGTGCAGGTCATCGCTCGAATTATCCAGTTGTATCGACCACCCCGTTCGTCGGCGTTCAGCTCCATGAGCACGGAGCGTGGGAATCTCGTCACCACGCTTGGTTTCGACGGTCGCGACCGCCGTGGGAATGACACCCCGCTGACGCTAGCCATCAAGTATCGTCAGCAGGAGGTGGTGGAGCTGCTGCTAGCTGCTGGAGCGACACCAAACACCGGAGACTGTATATGGTCCATCGAGGCAGGGACGCCCGACTCACCCAGTTCCAACGACACCGAAAGAATCCGCGACGGCGACTCTCCCCTGCACGTCGCAATCAAATCTGGTTTGCACCACGCAGCGATGTCGCTCGTTTCGAATGGAGCCAATCTGCTTTCCGTGGATTCGAACGGAGCGTCGCCATTAGCTCTTGCGATCCGGTGTGGGATGTATGAGCTCAGCGTGAAGATCGCGGAGAAGTTGGCGAACAAGGAAGCTTCGAGCAGCCGTGAGCGGGACCCTCAGAAGCAATGGCTCGACCTCGAGACCGGAGCTCCCGTCTGTCTCTTGGCAATCAAAGCTGGTCAGGTCGAGCTCGCCGCCATTCTGCTGGACCTCTTCAACAACCAAATGACCATGAGCCACCTCGTCACAAAGGAAACGCTGTTGCACATTCTCGTGAAGAATATCTGCTGGCTCGAGTTGAGTGGTGCGAGCGTCAAAGGCGAGGAAGACGCTCAGCGCCAAGATGATCAAGACCACGAAAAGTTCCTGCTCGACAAGGAATTGTCGCCGATGAAGCGGAAGCGATGCCGTGTGAAGTCAAGAAGTGACGGGGATTTGCGGCACCTGGGGCTGTTGTCGTCAGTCCCAAGCTCACCTCCCAAGTATTCGTCGCAGACGATGAAGAAATCCTCCAGCAGCGATTTGCGAGAGAGCTTTGATCAAGATTTTTTCGAGAAAGTCGATTTCTTTCAGCAAGCAGAAGAAGCGCTCGTTCGCGGCATCCTGCAGCGCTCAGAGGACATCTCCATCATCGCTTCATCGTCGAAGAGTCAGCACGCGCACAACCGATCGTCGTTCCATCTAGCTTCGTCTCCGACTTTGGTGGTCACCGACCACAATATCGACTCGTACACACCGTTGCACGTTGCAGCGGCAGGAGGAGAAGCCACAAGCAGCATTCTGTGCTTGTTCTTGGCATTTCTGTACGTGAGAATACCCCGCTCGCGGCTGGAGATGGCTCAGGTGTTGGCGAAAACGACTGGTTCCAATTCCGAGACCCCGCTCCATGCAGCCCTCGCATCAAACTCGTCCTACAATGGGCTGAAGATACTCTTTGCGATGCAGCTGGTTAGGGGTAAGCGAGAAATCTCACCAGCTACAAGCGGAAAGCAAACAGGAGCACCGACCTCTAGTTCCGCCCACGACGCGAAACAAATCTCTTCGATTTGCTGTCAAATATACGGAGCAGCAACGGTCCCAAGTGGGAGCACCCCTCTGCACTTGGCGTGCCGTTGGCCACTGAGTGCAGACATGCTGCATGTCATTGACTTGCTCTTCCAAGAAGATGCGTACGCTGGCTGCTGGGATTCGGAAGGGCTGACTCCTTTGCACGTGGCGCTGCAAAACAACTGCGACGAGCGGTTGATCCAGCTTTTCAAGCGCCACCACCAAGATCTGAACACGTGGACAGAAGGGAAAGCCGGTTCCGGCGTCAGATCTAGCGCGAGGTCTCTTTCAACGACCGACAACGAGCTTGACCGTAGCGTGGAGCAGTCGACACCAAAGACCGCGCTGATGATAGCCATTGAGCAGGGGAACCCTGTCGCGTTTAAAGAACTCGTCCGCTGTGGAGCGCAACTGAAAGTCGTCACTCCGCAGACTCGGCTTGGGCTGTTGCACTTTGCAGTGCAGCAGAACCTGGGAAACAAAGAGCTGCTAGAGTTTCTGCTGGGATGTAACAGACTCGTCGATTATGAAGTCACCGATTGCTTTGGCCGGACAACATCGGAAGCGGTGAAGAAGCTGGAAGAACAGCTGAAGCTCGCGAATGACCAGCCTCCAGTCTCTCTCGCTGCAGTATCCGCATACAGTGCCAAACGAAAGACAAGCGTCGTTCTGGAAGAAGCAGATGAAGATTCGGGAAGTGTACACGGACAAAGCAGCCGACGCCAACAAAGAAACATGAAATCTACCTCAATCTCAGGCTCAGAGAAGAACACTCCGTCTTTGCCATCAGAGGTGGTCCTCCAACTTCCAGACCGGCTTGGAGAAACATCAGAAAACGCCACGACAACTCAGCTGGCTCCTTCGCAGTCCATTTCAATTTCGTATGCGCCGCCGCCGCCGAAAAGCGAGCCGCGTGATGAAAACCAGATCCCGATTTCTGCTTCTGGTAAGTTCCAACTGCAATTGCGTGATGCTGGCCCAGTAGTAGATCAAGCTCGTCAATCTTTCGGCACAGCAAAAGGAATCCAGTCTTCCAGTATCGTTGGCGGTCCGTCCAAGTCAAAAAGCGCAGCTGGCAGTCCACCCCGTAATCCACGGCAAGGTACAACGCGGTACCTGCAAAATCTGCCTCAAGCTCCTGGTCTTGACAGCTCAGTCATCGACTACCTGAAAGAAGAGGAGAGGGCGACGCTAACGCTGGTGGCTCATGAAGCGCGACAAGAAGCGAAAGACTGGTTGAAGAAGCGCATCGGGCAGAAGAAGCTCCTTTCGGACGCCCGTGCGCAGCTCCAGTCGTTCCAGAAGCACCGCAGGACAGGCAGTGGAAGCATCCCGTACCCGAAAGCTCAGGATACCGGCGATCCGGCAGATGGCTGCGCAGTTCCCACTCCGACATTTGGACAGGAGAACGAGCGGCTGCTAGAGCAATACAAGGCGTTAGCAGCGAAGAAGTTCATTGACAAACACGTGGCTGAGGCGGTTGCAGAAGCGAGAATGGAGATCGAGCGAGAAAAGCAAACCATTTTCCAGGAAACAGGGCTGTTCCCGGGATCCACGGTGACGAAATCCTACTCGGGTCCGTCCATCAGACGAGAGGGGCTAAAGCGCACAGCAAGCAGCAACAGCTCCATGCTTTTATCCACAGGAGGACAACGAACGGAGAGTAACGCGACGCTGCTGAGCGACGAGAGCAACGCAAGTGTCTGGTGGTCCGAGCGTGGAGGAAGTTCGTTTAACGTCGACGACATGAACAGCACGTGGCTGTCTGCCACTGGAAGAGGAGGCACAATGCTCAGCGAAGGCTGGAACGGCACGTGGCTCTCGTCACTGCGAGGAACAGGCATCGAGTATCGGGATTCGCATCTGTCGTCCACGTTCCACAGTTTCCTGGAAACCGAGAACAACGACCCGTACGGCGTCGAGGGCATTCCTGGAGTGGCGTATGTGACAGAGAATGTTCGTGAAGAGAGAGACGAGCAACAGCGCGAGAATGAAGAGGACTGGGACGACGATGAGTACCAGAACCCGCTCGATCGCGACTCGTTCTCGGCAGTCATCGAGACGCGCAACTCGCTGACTTGACGACTTCGAGTAAGGACTCTGCCTCCCTGTGTGAGTAATGCGTGCAAGCAGTTGACAGAATAGACGCTGGTGATGCAAATGCTTATTCGTTCCAGCTAACTTCATAAAATAGTGATGCTAGGTAGCACGCATGCGACAAAAAGCTACAACAGCCAGGTTTACTACTCTTGCGAGCGGAGAAATGCCTCCACCTCGGCCATTTCTTCAACGGTGCACTTTTGATCATTTGAAGAAGCGCTGGCAGGCGATGGCGACGGTGATGGAGTCGGAGCACTCGTTGATGGAGTCGGAGCGCTAGTTGATGGCGCTGGTGCTGTTGTTGGCGACGAAGTAGGTTTTGGAGAAGCAGGGGATGGTGAAGGCGTTACCGTTGGTGCAGCGGATGTCGGAGCTGGCGATTGAGATGCTGGAGCTGTAGTGGCTGGCGCATTTGTCGGAGAAGGCGACTGTGTGGTGGGTGCTGGCATTACCGTCGTTGCAGGAGCAAGTGTCAACGGTGTCGCTGTCGTTGGGGCGTTCGTTGGCACCGGAGTTGGCGATTCAGACGGCGTTGGCGCAGCTGAGGTTGGCTTTGGAGCACTCGTTCCTGGAGCTTTTGTTGACACTGGTGGCTTTGGAGCCGTTGCCGCCGCTGGCTCTGGCTTCGGTGAATGCGTTGGCTGGGGAGCTCGTGGTGGGCTCGTCGATGGTTTGGAAGTAGCAGGTGGAGCGGTAGCTGGAGTCTGGTTCCACGGCCAGAACGGGTACACAGCTTTCTTTGCCGGAGCATTAGTCACCGGCGCGCGAGTTGCCGGAGCAGGCGTGGGCTTGAAATTCCATAGAGAGTTCCAGAAGTTCCACCAATTCACTGAACAAGGAAACAAGCAAGCATAACGCAGAGTGAAGGCGTCAGATGAGAACCATACGAGCTACACAACACTGCAGCACAACCAACTGTGGACCTCACGCACCACTGCTGGACTTCGCCTTCGCGCCATACGAGAACGCCGACCTGTCCTCGCCGTTGGCACCATCGTCGTCTCCATAGTCAGCAGCGTGGTCTTCGCTTGCATGCACGACTCCACCGCTCCCGTCCGCTGGAATGCCGAGTGAAGCGAGCAGCTCCTGCATGGAGTCCTCGTCCAGCGACGTGTCGGTGCCGTCAGCGAACGCGAACTTCTCCGTGCCATCCGCGCTGGCGACCGCCAAGAGCACCGCTACACAGATGGCCACAAGACGCCGCTGCATGTTGGCTGTATAGATAGAGAACACACGTGAGTGGCGGCGGGCGCTTGTAGAATTCAACACGAACGCGCTGCGGAGTCACTCAGTCAGCGTTAATGGAGCTCTTGGAATGATGCGCATTTGCCAATTGCCCGTGAGTCACATCGCCAGTTCAGAAAGCCAGGTTGGATCTGCTTTCGTAGTGTTGACCACACCAATTATGGAATCTCACCCAATTTTAGTGTGGCACATTAAATTTAAATAAACCTGGTCTCAATCTTGCCAGTCGTCACCTAAAATGGTCCACCTGAGAACGACGGAGACCATCACTCCTGAGATTCTCCACCACCACCACCACCGCAGCGTAAGAGCTCCGACCAGGGGACCTGCCTGGAGTCGGTTCTTGTGAGCAGCGTCCAGTCGTTCTCCCAGTCCACCTCCACATTCTGATCCGACTCCACGAGTGCCAGCGGAATGAGAACAGCCCGCGAGCTGCTTCTGCATTGGAAGAGGCAGAGCGGCACGCCGCTTCCCATCCACCGCAGCCTCGCGAACGTGACCGGGTCGGACATCATCACGATGTTGGTCACGTACACGAGAGGATCGAGCTGGTCGCTTCTGGGACTGGGTACGTGTCCTTTGGCAGAAGAAGGAGTGGATCTGGTGGAGACAACGACCCGCACCGTGGGTCTCCGGTTCGCGCTTTGCACACGAAGAGCTACTACCGGAGAGCAAAAAAACTTCACTCTGTTGGCGTCGTGTCACGTCACGATGAGCGCTGGAGCTGCCAGACGTACTCCGCTGAGTTTGGAAGCCACGAGCGCGTCCATAGTTTAAGAAATGGACCAACCTTGTGATGAAGACTCGTCGAGCATAGTTTCAAGATCTTCTCGAGAAGAATCGCACTGCCACACACCAAGATCAGGGACGCACCAAGCACTTGAAGTCGATGATTGTCCCTTTGACGGTCGACTCGATTGAACTCACTGTGGGGTATCGGAATACCTTGATCGCGCTGATTCGAGCACTGTTCGGGATTTCATGGACCGAGAGAATCGAGACGTCGCGGAACTCGAGCCTCCGAAACTGAGCAAAGATCGTCAGCGCCGAGGTACTGGAGATCACGAACTCAGCGGTCCCCATCATTCCACTGGACGGCGTCCAGCACCGACGCGCTCAGATGAGAGCGCGCAAGTGCAGAGCCAAGGTGAGCAGCCAGATGTTGCGCATCTGCACGGAGCTCAGCAGGAAGAAATCAAACAGACTGATGTCCAAGACTTCACTGGGGTCGTGAACGACTGGGCCAGGATCTCGTACGTCATGGACGAGTCGATGATGTGTGCGACGGAGTAGCAGGCGATCGAAAAGAGGTTGCTGTAGGCGACCACGTAGCTCGGGACGACGACGAACGCTTGGAGCGTCAGCTTCCAGCGCATGGTACGTGATACTTTGCCCAGGAGCGGATCTGCACACGTCGACTGGTGGCAGGCGAGCAGCAGCGCGGCGAGACGAAGCCAGGTGTACCCTTGTCCGAGCACTCGCAGCGATGCCACGATGTGATACCACTGGTCTCCGTTCGAACCCCCGAGCACTCCTTCAACGCGGAGCTCGTTAATGAGCGAGGTTGTGCACTGCGCTGGCTTCCCAGTGCTGCTGTCGATCGAGCTGCAGTTCTGAACCCTTGTGATCAAGACCGTGTTAAAGATCCGTCTTCCTTGGAAACTCAAGGCCCCTTTCGAAGCGTCCTCTCGCACCCCAACCAGTAGGAAGTCGACTTGGGCAGTCGGGTATGACGCCTGAAGCTTGGCGATCCGTTCTGTGAAGATCGTGGCCACCATCTTGTGTGTGTGCTCATTCGCTTTTGCGAGGCGGCTGTAGTTAGCGATCAGCGAGTTGCAGATGTAGGGCTGCGGCGCCGACTTGGTTCTGGAGCAGAGTCCGTTGCCAATGCGCGCAGGTGAGCTGTAGTACAGCGCCTGGGTCGTGCCTTTTATGGTATTAGCGAAGACCTCGGGCAAGATAAAGTCGTGCACTCGATCCCTCCAAGTACTCTCGACACGGAGCGTGATCGAGCTCTCGGCTCCATGGGACGAGTGTATGGCCTCGTGCTCTTGGCCTTCTTGCGCAGTCGCACGCCGTCCACGAGCGCGTCAAGCATCTTGAACACTGTTGCTTCACCCAGTGACTTACGGTTGTCTGGACACTGCAGCTGTCGCTGAAACACGCACTGCGGCCAGGCGGAGAGCTGCAGAAACATCGCGACCGCACGCATCCCATGCGGACTGGTGTCGGACTTGTAGTCCCACAGCGAGACCCGCCTCTCACTCGCACTTGAATTGGTCGCAGACGGAGCATCAGCACCAGCAATGAGGCCCATGTCGAGTTCCCAGGGACCGGCGACCACGAAGAGGTCCGGCTCGAGCATCCAGTAGAGACTGCGCACCTGCGAGACCCCAAGACCCGTGCGCCAGACGTCCGTGAGCAGTAGCGCGTAGATCACGACGGCCGTGAGGCTCTGCGTCCACGAGAACTGAAACTCGCGGTGTAGTGCGACGGGCGGCTGCTTCCACTCACTCCATCGTTTCGAGGCGCTTCGAGACGGGGAGTCCTGTGATGCCTGGGGAACGATGGGGACGACGCGGTGGCGGGGACAGCAAACGGCAGCGACGCCTTCATCCTCCATCAAGGCTTTCCAAACGCAGGCGCTAGAGATGCGGACGAACGCAGCAGCCACAAGAGACGAATGAGAGCCAATGGGGTGGCGGTGGTAGTCGCTCTAGTTAGTTCGAATGGATCACCACAGACTGACTAAACGGAGCCATTTGACACTCATGCGTGTCAGTCTCAGAGAAGCCAAGACGTCTGGGCACTGCCCAGCCCCGAGCTGCTTCCAAATGTTAACAGATTATTGCACTGCAACTGCAATCGTGCAAGAGAAGTAAGTGCAGTGCCGGTACGCTTGCCCTGAGTTTAGCAAAGCAGATCGCAGAGAGAAGGACGATTTGCTTGGGCCTGCTGGTGCTGGGGAACTCCCCTGAAGGCGGTCAACACCAGACTTGGAAGTCTGAAGACTGGGAGGTCAAAGGGAACTTTGACCACGAGGCAGCGAGCGTCAGAAACCTCAGAAACCTGGTGACTGAATGAATGAGTGACTGGGATGGGACCTGGCGCGTAAACAGCGCCACGCGCAATTGCGACATGGACGCCCAAGCAGCATGGCGCTTCAACACGCTTTGCTTTGCGCGTGTAAGAAGGTGTCCATTTGTTTGGCATGTTGTGTCATGCTCGTCAAACAAGTCAAACAAACAAGAGCAAACTTGTTTGGATGGCTCTTGGTGTTGAGTGTCCGCAAGAAGGTGACTTGCGGAGCCCCACCCCACCCGCCAGTGTTTGGTTTTGTGTTCGAGTTGATTTTTTTTCGAAGCGGGAGGAAAGAAAGAAAGGAGTAACCAGAACGGCGACCTCGATTCCAAAATTCTGTTCATACAATTTGCTTTGTGGTGCTCGCTTCGTCACCCTTCGTGTGTATCTGTGTATCGTCAATCGCGATCACTCGCCAAGAGCAAGAGAGAGAGAGCAAGAGAGAGCAAGAGAGAGCAAGAGAGAGCAAGAGAGAGAGAGAGAGAGAGAGAGGTGCGGCAGCAAGCAAGAACAGCAGCTGACAATGGATCCGCACACAACAAGTTGTTGCGTGCAACGCGCACTCCTTTACAAGCCGTCTTGTTTGGGTTGAACGCGGATCTCGAGTTGCTTGTGAGGCCAAAGCAGCAACCACCCACAACAACAAGCGAGCGGCGGGCGATGCGTGGCGCGCGCGTACAGTGCCGAAGGAGGGACCCTGAACTTTCAAACAGCTGTTTGATTTGAGAGGAGGCGACAACAGCAATCAATATTGCGCCGAGCGCGAAAGCCACTCGCCGTGAACGCCTCCACCCGAAGCAGCTCAACTCGCGCGATTTAGAAGATGCACACAGTGGGCTCTCGCTGACGTGCGTGTGCGCTGGTCAAACAGGCCGTTCTGAAGTGTTGCTCTGCGTCGTCTTTTCCGTGAGAAGATGCGCTTGCGCTTGCCATCCCTCTTTGAGGGAAACTTCAGTTTGTTTCGCGGCTGAACTTTGCGAGGGCTTGCGAGAACAAGCAAGACAGGAAGAGCTGTTTTGCTTGCTTGCTTCTTGCTTGGTGCCAAGTCCCGCTCGTTGCGTCAGGCGGGCAAGCGAACGCGCCAGCGCCATGCGCACACACACTTGCACGTTTTATGACAAGAGGGAATCCGCTTGCAGCTTGATGCGGCGCTGTCAAAACTTCAGCCTTGTCCGGTGCGAGGGCCCTCGTCCTCGTCCAGCGAGTCCAGAGAGGAGGAGGAGGTGCTTGCCAGCGCGCCTCGCTCGAGCCATTTGGGCGAGTGGGTAACTCGCCCACTCGCCCAGATGGGAGTTACGCGGCAGCTGCTTGTTCCGGGAGAGAGGGCGGAGCGCGAGTACAGTGCGCCGCCGCCCATACAAAGACCAAGTCGAAAAGGCAGTACCGTCGTGGTATTTTGACTTGGTCTTTGTATCGGACTCGCACATGGGTGCGTTTTGGTATTTTGACTTGGTCTTTGTATCGGATTTGCACATTTGGCGGTTTCAAATTGAGACACTGGTTGCGCAAGTGTGTCCGTTCCCATCTGGTTGTTGGTGTGGCGCACCTGGTTGTTGGTGTGGCGCACCTGGTTGTTGGTGTGGCGCCAGCACTCGGAACCAGCAAGAGGGCGTGTCCTGTGTGTGTGTGTGTGTTTGTGAGCTGGTCAAACACACACACACAAGCAAACTCACCAACCAGGTGACGCAGCACGCGCCTCCGCCTATTGCCGCCCGCTGTTTGCGCCTCGACGCCGCCGACGTGGACGCACGGCCTCCGAGCGTACCGTACCGTCCCTCCTCCTCCTCAGCCAAACTCACCACCCACCCACTTCTGCATTGTTGGCCGGCGCGCCGACCACAGAAGAACCAACAAGGAGAAAGAAAGAAGACCACGCCCGCGCGCAAAGAGTGGGACCGGAGCCGCTGGATTGATTGACTGACTGCGGACAACGGCGCATTCACTCACGCTTTTGCGTTCGGCCGGCCCTCATCGCTCGTCCCCCCTTCCCCTCCTCTTCAGTGCGACCATCTTCCTTCCTTCCAGCCATTCGCCCTTCAGCCGCGCGCGTGCGTGAGTGAGTGAGTGAGTGACCTGCGGATTGATCGATAATCTGAAGCAGGACGGACGGACGGACGGAAACTGCAGTTTCGGCTCGTTCACTTGCGGATCTCGTCGCTCGGTCCCAAAGCCAAGGTCGCCTAGGCCACATGATGAGAGATATCAGCGCCAGGTTCAAATACAGCGAGCGCGACGCGGCCAAGCACCCCGCGCAGGCCGCCGCGGTCGCTGCGGTCGTGGACGCCGCTGTATCCGCGTCCGCGTCCCCAGCCATCCCAGCCACAGCCATCCCGTCCGCATCCGCATCCACGGCCGCCACCCCAGCCACAACTGTCCCAGCCACTGTCCCGATTGTCGACGCGTGCCCGTCACGCGAGCTCATCCAGCGCTGCCTGCGCAGCTACTACCGCGACATGGAGAACCGCACGGCCACGTGGCGGTCCGTGAGCCAGCGCATGCAGGAGGACCTGTCGCCCTACTCGGTGCTCAAGCTCGGCGGCTTCTCGCTCGGCAACATCGCCACGAAGCTGCTGGGCCACGTGCTGGTGCACCAGCCCAACCTGCGCACGCTCGACCTGGGCTTCAACCGCATCACGGACAAAGGCGCGGCGCTGCTGGCCAAGGCGCTCGAGCAGAACGCGTCGCTCGAGAGCCTGTACCTGAGCGGCAACGACATCGGCCCCGCCGGCGCCAAGGCCATCGCGCAGGCGCTCGCCAAGAACTCCACGCTGCGCAGTCTCCACCTGAGCGGGAACAACATCGGCGAGGAAGGCGCGACGTACCTGGCCGACGGGCTCAAGGCGAATAGGGGGCTGCGCTCGCTCTACATCGGCACGAACGGCATCGGCAGCAACGGCATGAAGTGTTTGGCTGAGGCGCTCGTGGTCAACAAGGTGCTCGAGGAGCTCACGCTGGGCCAGAACAAGATCGGCAGCGACGGTATCCAGCACATCGCGGCGGCTTTCGCGTCCGGACAGACTGTGCTCACGACGCTGGAGATCGGGAAGAACGCCATCGACCAGGACGGCGCCATCGCGCTCGCCAAGGCGCTCTGCAGCAACACCAACTCGCTCCAGAACCTGTACATCGACAACAACCCGATGGGCGACGTCGGCGCCAGCGCGTTCGGCGCGCTGCTGGCCAAGAACGCGGTCATCCGTGTGTTAGATTTAAGTTATTCCCAGATGTCGCTGCTGGGACTGCGGGATTTGAGCATGGGGCTCTCGTACAGCAGCTCGCTGCTCTGTTTATTGCTCGACGGCCACGACTGGGCCAGCACCCAGTACATGAAGAAGACCAACGGACTCACAGGCGCGTCGCTGTCGTCCAAGGGTGCCAGCAACTACGCCGCGTCCTGCATCGTCGGCGCGATCAACTCGAACCCCAAGTCCATGCTGCTCAAGCTCACGGGCGTGGATCTTAGTTTAGTCGTCCCCATCGCGTCGCTGAGCAGTCCGACAAATACAAATACACAAGAGGCGATGGTGATGACAGAGGAAGCAGCAGCAACAGCAACAGGAGCAGCAGGTGAGAACAACAGAGAAGCAGGCGGAGTCACACGGCGGTATTCAGATACGTTGACGCGCAATGAACGGGTGCTGAAATTCTTACAAGAGAACCGGCGACCGGCGAGCATTAGCAGTGATGGTGGTAGTAGCATTAGCAACAGCGGCAGCAAGAACAAGCGGAAGAATTTGGATGGTGCAGACTCTCCAGCGTCTTCCGGCAGCGACGCAGAAGCACCAGAGCCTCCTCTTCACCCAAAATACCAGCGTCTCGATGCCAATGGTCCAGTCAAGTCCAGCTCTTCTAGCGGCAGCATCGGGAGCAACAGTGACGCCATCGCACTTGCGACCTCTGCTGCTGCTGCTGCGGCAGTTGTTGGCACGTCCGCAGCTGCGCCAACTAGCGCGCCGGCATCGTACACTTCCAGGAGACCTCCACGCGTGGGGCTTCCTTCGCGCGGCTCCATCGTCCAGTTCCCGACTGTCCCAGCTGAGACTCTTCTGTCGCTGAAAAGCCCTCGGTACGAAAGCACGATCGAGATCCAGGTGCGCAAGGTGATCGCAGATATCGCGAACCTGCCGTTCAACGCAGACGAGTACGCGACGCTGCAGACGTTCTACTTGGGCGGCTGCCACGGCCCGAAGCAGCCAGAGGAGACCAAATCCAACGTCCCAGAACAGACAACAACCACGAAGAGTTCGGGTATCTGTTCGGACGCTGTGGTTGAAGATTCCAGTGAGTCAAGTCTGTGCCCTGCGTGCCGCACGAGCCGCTTGGCGAAGTTTCCACGCGTGATGGCGCTGAAAGCGCGCCTCGAGTCGAGAAAAGAAGCCACGGAGGCGAAGCTGCTGGTGATCCTGCGCCAGCTGCACTATTTAATCGGCGTCTTCCAGCACGTGGACAACGCGGACCAGCGCATCGACAGCTTGCTGGTGGCGGCGCACGACCCGTCTTTCCTGTCATCGCCGCCGCGCCACCCAGGACCACCGTCGCCAGCACCAGCAAGTACAGGGTTCATGCAGCCGGGCAATTGACTCGTGGCCTAGAGCTAGTGAGACTGGACGGGCAACCAATCCCCATATAGCAAAGCCGTTAGAAATTAGAGGCAGAGCCGCCGCCACTGCCGTCCATCGTCGTCGCGCGCCATCGACGCCATGTTAGGAGCAAACACGTATTTATCGACCCATTCCTCATTGTGGTGTTGTCAATGTCACCAATGGCCAACAGTCTCGTAGTGTCTCGTCAACAAGTGAAAATCCTATTAACCCCCACACGTGTCCGTCCACATTGTCGATGTCTCGTGATTATTGAGCTGCCTCATATAGCAAAAGCGGCATAGAGCAACATGGTAAAATGACAAAAAAAAAGGTATTCCGAGATCCAGAACAATTTTGTAGCGAGCGCGCCTTTCGCATGCACGCAACTGGCCATTTCGTAAAAATCCGTCTAAGTACGATCGATCCTATTTTCATCCAATCATCATCCATTACGACCAACTCATAAATTTGCCTTAATCCGACCAACCCTACAAACACCACGTATAACAAGGGCCACATGGTACCCTCTCAGTCAACCCGACCAACTTGGTTGGGTCGCCTGCTTGTTTCCTCGCAGAGACAAACGCTCACAAAGCGTCAAAACTCAAACAGCAGAGAGCTACACACACACGAAGAGCTACCTACAAGATGAGCGCCATGAGCATCGCCGACAAGACCCCGCGCGTGGTGGACGAGGTGAGCAAGTACACCAAGCCGCAGGCGCTCGGCGTGCGCGAGCTGCTCTACGGCACGGCGGGCTTCCGCGAGGAGGCGTCGCTGCTGCCGTCCACGTGCCACCGCATGGGCATCCTCGCCGTGCTGCGCTCCAAGAGCGAGGGCAAGATCACGGGCATCATGATCACGGCGTCGCACAACCCCGGCAGCGACAACGGGCTCAAGCTCGTCGACCCGCGTGGCGACATGCTCAAGCAGTCCTGGGAGAAGGTATGCGTGTTAGTTATGCTTGCTGAACGTGGAGAAAGAGAGAGAGATCATTGCATGTGGATACTGATGACGCTGTGTGTATGTGAATCTTGTGTGATTGTGTAGTACGCGGTTCAACTGGCGAACGCCCCGTCCGACAAGGTGGTGGACATCCTCGACTCGATCATCTTGGCCGAGAAGATCAACTTGGACCAGACCGGCAACGTGTTCATCGCCAAGGACACGCGCCAGTCCAGCGAGGTGCGTTGAGAGAGAGAAGCAATCAATCCGCTCCCTGATTTATACCTTTCAATCATACTAATCGTATGCTTAATTGTATATTTCTTGTTGATACAGAGCCTGGCTGAGCTTGCGCGTGAAGGCGCGCTCGTCGTGGGCGGCAACGTGCTCGACTTTGGTCTCCAGACGACCCCACAGCTTCACCACCTCGTCCGCATGGTGCGCTTTCTGTTGTATCCCCTATACAACACCTTACTGATCCATTTTCGCGTCTAACATGTAAATCGCATTGTTTGTGTGTGGTAAATAGTGGAACTATGAGCAATTCAACAAGGGCGACTGGGCGTCGGAAGTCGGATACTACAACATGCTCACTGACGCGTTCAAGCAGCTCACTGCCAACATTGACTCCAAGGTACATCGACAAGAGCTCTTCATCACTGTTCAAAAGCGCACTGTATGCTGATCTCTACCGTTTTATTATGCACCTTCCATTAGAAACTCGAGATGCGCACTCCGCTGTACGTCGACTGCGCGCACGGCGTCGGTGCGTTGCAGCTCGCGAAGCTGGCGAAGGAGCTGGGCGAGTCGCTGCACCTGGAGATCTTCAACACGCCGAGCGACGGCGAATTGAACCACGAGAGCGGCGCGGAGCACGTGCAGAAGGCGCGCAAGCCGCCTGCCGGTCTCTCGCGTGACGCCGACCGCGGCAAGCGCTACTGCAGTCTGGACGGCGACGCCGACCGCGTGGTGTTCCACTACTTTGACCAGGAGGGCAGCTGGCGCTTGCTGGACGGCGACAAGATCGCGTGCTTGTTTGCCGAGTTCTTTGCCGAGAAGCTCCGCGTGCTCGAGCTCGACAAGGAAGGCGTGACGTTCGGCGTCGTGCAGACCGCGTACGCGAACGGCGCGGCGGCGCGGTACCTGCAGTCGCGAGGCATCCGCGTGGCGCAGGCGAAGACCGGCGTCAAGTACTGCCACAAGAAGGCGACCGAATACGACGTCGGCATTTACTTTGAGGCGAACGGCCACGGCACGGTCGTGATTAAGGACGCGCTCGTGGAGCGCCTGCACAAGTGGGAGAACACGATCCACGACGAGCGCAAGAAGCAGGCGCTCTCGCAGCTGCTCGCCGCGCACCAGCTGATCAACCAGGCCACGGGCGACGCGATGAGCGACCTGCTGTTCGTGGAGGTGCTGCTGATTCAGCGCAACTGGTCGATCGCAGACTGGGACCGCATCTACAGCGACCTGCCGAGCCGTCAGACCAAGGTCAAGATCGCCGACCGCAGCGTGATCAAGACCGACGAGGTCGACGACACCAAGGTGCTCGGACCAGACAACCTGCGTGCGGCGCTGGGCGAGACCCTGCAGGCGTACTACTCGAAGCAGGGCCGCGGCTTCATCCGCCCGTCGGGAACGGAAGACGCGGTGCGCGTGTATGCGGAAGCGCAGACCCAGGAGGACGCGGACGAGCTGGCGCTAACGCTGGCCAAGCTGGTGCACCAGCACGCGGGCGGCGTCGGCTCGGAGCCAAACTCGTTTGTCGCGTAAGCAAAAGGAGTGTATTGGTAAGCAACAGCAGATCGAGTGGAAGGAACAGTGTGCGTGTGCGTTGAAAAGTAGTTGGTGGTGATGGAGCCTGGCGGGCAGAAAATGAAGATCCCCGGGCGAGTTTAAAAGCGAGAAACAACCACAAAATCCATTGCTGCTACTTTATTGTCTTTCTCTTCTTCACGAATCTGTGATTGTGTTTGCAGTCTTCTTGCGGGCTTCAAAGGCGCTGAACTTGCGGAAGAACTGGTGAAAGAGCTCGTTCGGCAACGTAATGCCGACCAAGCGCCGATTCATAGGTTCGACCCGAGAATCCTTGCGCTTTTGCTTGCCTGCTTCACCAAGATTCCTCCCTTCGAGGTACTCGCCGATCTCTCGTTAGGAGTCGTTGGCGTGCTTTGAGTGAGGCCCTCTCCGTGAAACTTGCGGCAAGCCGTAGCTCACAACTGTTTGAGTCGACGCCGGGAGGCACAACCAGTTTCCAACACGCAGCCCCCCCCAATTGGAGTTCAGAACATGAAGTTGAAGTCAACTCACAATGGCTCATAATATGACCCAATCTGATGTATGACGCATAGGAATGTTGCGCGAATGTCTTCTGAAGGGTCAATTCTGTCCGCCCAAACTTGGTAGGACCAGGTTACTTTCAGCATTTGTTTGTTGTGCCGACCGGTGACGACAGATGGCCTCGACCCTCGTGGGGCTACAAGCTAGGTACTGCAGTGAGCCGGCTTCGTGTATCTCGCTCCACCCTCTTGAAGTATCAAGCCGATGATTTGAACCGCATTGGGTTTATCTGAGACCTAAAGGAGGCTCGATGGAATCAGTTCTTCATGCCAGCTCTTCGCCAGTTCAAGAAACTCCATCGACACTGTCGTGTCGCCAAAGACTTCGTGGTGCCGGTCAGTCAAGGTCACGCTGAAGATTGGCCTCGGCACCTTCAAGGTTTTCGATTGGGTCAGACGGTTGGAATTGTCCGAAATGGACAGTACAGGGCGTACGTTGACTCAAGTGCCGACGAATTGCGTACCCTCGGTTTTGTGTGGAACGTGAACGTCGAGAAGTGGGACAACGTCTTACTTCCAGCACTCCGATACTTTCACAAGTTGAAAGGCCGCTCGAATGTTCCCCATCAAGTTGTGGTCCCTTCGAATGGTGAAGATGGATGACCTGAAGCGCTTGGCGGGCTCAGGCTTGGAACAACGGTCAGCATGATCCACCACGGCCATTTTGCATCCCAAGTCGAGAGATCGGCTTTTCGTTCGACGTCTTTGAAGACAGATAGTGCCAGCAAATTCTTCCGGCGCTGCAGCACTTTTACCAGCTTTACGGCCACTCGTACGTTCCAAGGAATTGCGTTGTCCCAACCACTGAGAACGATGGGTGGCCACCTAACGCTCGTGGGTCAATACTTGGAACTCTCGTGGGAGATATTCGAGGCGGTCATTACGCACCACAAGTGAAGAGACCTGGTCCGGATCTCGAGGCAATCGAGTTTGCATTCAACGTTCGAGACGCCAAGTGGGATCGAGAAACGCTGCGAGCGCTTCGCCATTTTTACAAACTGCACGGCCACACCGACGTCCCAAAGAAGTTTGTCGTCCCAGAAGACCCCGAGTGTGGCTGGTCAGAGAAGACTCGCGGACTCAAACTTGGAATCAAGGTCCACACCATTCGCAAAGGAGGCACTGCTCGCCAAGTGGAGAGATCTGCGCGAGAGCTGAAAGAGCTCAACTTCATCCCGTTCGAAGTGTCCAAGACAATCTGGTCGGAGAAAATTCTACCAGCTCTGGAAGCGTACGTGCGGCAGTTTGGAAAATGAGAATCCAGCGCCACCCGAGTTCGTGGTTCCAAGTGAAGATCCGTGGCCAGAGCAGACGTGGGGGTTTACATTGGGCAACTCGATGGAGAACATTCGCCGCCACACGAAAGCTTATGCGTGCCACTTGAAGACTGACCAAGAGAAGCTGAGAGCGATCGGAGCGTGGTGGGTCCTCGAGCACATTGGAGATGATCCAGGCGCGAAGAAAGAAGAGTAAGGAGTACGAGTAAGCAGGCTCTCGACTGACTGCGACGTAGTTCTCAAGTCAGCCCTCGGTGGTGCGAGGAGGGGAAGACGTGGTGTTACTGAAAAGTGCGATTGAGTGCTGCCTGAGCTTTACGAGTTGTTCGAATGTCAAGGTGGCTCGCTTAGCTATTGTGACGTGTCGAGCTACTTAATGTCAGTGCTGTTTGTTTTGGTCGATAACAAATTGATACCACTGATATCAACATCACCGAGTCCAGCACATTGGTATCAATCAGCTCATGTTTCGGTACAGGTACAGGTACCGGTACCAAAAAGGATACTGAAGTGTCAGATGTCAGATGAGAGCACTATTCGCTCACTTCGCGTTGAACCTTCATAATACGGTGGTGACGGCGAAAGCGAAGACCGCAGCGCTATGTGCATGCGGCCCATGAAACCGGCCGGGCTGCGTACCGTACACGATGCGTTACGCCTTGGAAAGTACTACTCCGAGTCCAAACTTCCACCAGTGAATGCGTCGTTAGCATTCAGTCTGGCGAACCGCAAGAAAGAATGCCAAGTGATTGATATCCAGCTTTCAGACTCTTTTGAGTTGAATGAAACCTTGGCCCATGCAAGTTGAAGTACCAAATTGATACCAACATGTCAAACTCAACTTAGCACTTTGGTACCAACTTCTGATCTCGACAACGCCTGATACTTCAGTACCAGGAGTCAGATGAGAACCATGGTGATGGTGGCGCACTCTATCAGCTTCGGTTTCAGGATCAGTCTGATACTTCAGTACCAGGTATCAGACTTCAACAGGAGGGGGCATTATTTTGGCATTTGCCAATTGATCCTCCACAACCATGACGATGGCGAAAGTGATGAGGACCGCAGCGCTCTGCGCATGCAGCGTCGCTGCGCTCGCGCTCGCGCTCTCACTCACAGACGCGTCCAGTAGTCCCAGTGCATCCGCACAACCTCTCTTCACCCCCCACAGCGCCAATGGCTCAAGCGCTCTGCTGACGCTCGCGACGGCGGACGTCGACGCGGACCGCGTGTGGCTCCAGTACGAAGAGCTCGTCCTGTCCAGAGCGCGCAAAGCACCACTGATCCTCTACTTTGATGGCGGCAGC
>JAADVK010000220.1:0-36058 GCA_023334975.1 Globisporangium sylvaticum
ACCCGCAGCCTCTGTATCGCGAGCCCCCCCCCCATACACACACAAACACACACAAGATACAGAGACGCGTCCATTGCAGCTCCCCAAGAACGAAGAAGAACCATCGCGTTGGCTGTATTTATAGAGGAAGAAACAATGGCCATTGTTTTGAATCGACATTCCAGATGCCCCCGCCAATTGGTTCTGCTCTCGCCATTGCCATCACATACACATTTACACAGAAACAACATAAAGAGCGTGCGCATAATGCCAGAACTATTCGTCCATTTGATAAAGTAAAACCCCACCACAAACAAATGGCATCGCAAAGCACAACCATATTGGATATTTCATGCGCAAATACGAAAACCTTTTTCAAGTGTGTGTGTATGTGTATGTAAAGCGTTAATTTGAATATGTCTTCCTCTCGTTCTTATGCACGAACTCTCTCTCTAACGCAGCTTGTACTCGTGGGTCTGGTCGTACGAGCCGCTGGCGCCGTCGAAGCGCACGGTGATGTCGATGTCGAGGTCGCGCGGGTTGGACGCGTTCGGTTTGCAGCTGAGCTCGCCCTCGATGACCTCACCTGGGGAGCACGCGATCTCCTCTTCCAGGTAGAAGATCGTCTGCTTCCAGTGCGTGTACTTGGCCTTGGGGCCAGTCGAGAACGCGATCTTCTTGTGCGAGCGCGAGAACGTGCAGTCAAAGTACGCCACGAGCGCGTGGCAGAAATCCTGACGGAACGCCGTCACCTTGAACGTCGACGAGAAGCTCAGCTCCTCCTTGGTGACCTTCGTGAGGTCGATGTCCAGGATCGGGCACACGTCGCTCAACAACGCGTCGCCGTTCACCGTGTCCACGAGCGGCTCCACCTTGGCGATCTCCTTGATGCAGCTCATGTCGAAGCCGTACACGTTGTCCCAGACTGTTTGGTGTTCATCATAAAGAGAGCGAGAGTCCATTAGTATCCCATCATATACAGACAATAGAGAGAGAGAGAGCATATACAACAGTTTACTTACAGTCGAGCTTCTCGGCCTTGTACTCGCCGTCCTCGATGGCGCCGACGTAGAGCACCGCGCGGTCCGGGAACATGGCGCCGCCTTCAACGAGGTACTTGTCGCGCGCGTAGAGCACGGTGTCGAGCATCGACTCGTAGAGCAGGAAGTAGCCCATCCACTCGGAGATGATGATGTCCACCTTGTCCACGGGAAGCTCGAGCTCCTCCATCTTGCCCTGGATGAGCGTGATCTTGTCGGCAAAGCCGTTCGCCTTGACGATCTCGCGCGCCTGCGTGAGGATGCCCGAGCAGTCGACGCCGTAGACGTGCTTGGCGCCGGCCTTGGCCGCGAACATTGAGAGGATGCCCGTTCCGCAGCCCACGTCCAGCACGATCTTGTCCTTGAACAGGTGCTTGCTCTGCAGGATCGCGTCCATGTACGTCTTGGTGCGCACCGTGTCCTTGAGCATCTCCTCGTGGATGCCGAAGTGCGAGTACGAGTCAAAGTAGTAGTCCTTGCTCGTCATCTCCTTGGCGCCAGCGGCGGCGGCGACAGGGGCCGGAGGCACCGGCGTGGAGGCAGAAGAAGCGGCGGCGGAGCTCATCGTGGGTGAGTGTGTAGGCTTCGCGACGGATTGCGTTGTGAATGAGCTGGATGGTTTTGTTCTTCCGTGCTGTGTCACTCGCTCACACGTCGCAGGTTTGACAGATTGGGCGAGAGCGTTTTGACTGGCGTGCTGTTGATTGGTGGGTGGCGGGCAGCGCCAAACTGATTGGTCGGCGCTCTTGGCGGCTCTTCTTTTCTCAAAAACAGATGAACCTCTTTAAAACGCAATGTAGATCATTCGAAACGAGAGCGAGTTCCTGGGAACCTGTTTACATAGCGTAACATATGTGCTAAGCATTACTACGGGACGATGAGCACTTTTTGAGAGTCTTCCAGAGGAAAAAGCTGAAGATCAGGCGAACGCTTTCAAGCCAAAGAGGTGCATTGGCTGAGCGTTGTGGTGGTGCTGCGAGCGAACTTGGTGCATGAGCAACGAGTTACGGCTTCATCTCCTGTTTCACCACATCAGCGCACAACACCGGTCGAGCTCAAGTACAGAAGTAACAAAAAGACAAAACACCATGGTTCATTGGCAAAGAAGCTCTTCCCCCAGAGTAGATTGATCGTCCGCATTAAACAACAAACTGTCAATGAAGACGCAGCAACCCCAAACTAAATCAGAAGAGGACTTCCTGATTTCTTGCGTCGGCAGCGGCGACCCCGCAGTTTTGCCACTGCCGATTGGCGATTGTCTGGCAAATCAAATTCTCCAATCAAGGAAAATGTTGACTTACATGGCACCACGGTTGCCAGTCTTCTTCTGGGCACGTGGGGCGGCGACGGCCTTGTTGCCGCCCTTCTTGGCGACTTCAGCCTTGGCGGCAGCCTTCTTGGCCTTGCTGCGGTCCTTGGCCTCAGCAAGAGCGGCACGGGCGGCGGCACGCACTTCTGGCTTCTGGTTTCTCTTCTTGCGGATCTGTTGAGAGCAAAAGCATGAGCAGCGCAATGTCAGTCATCGTGGCTTCAAGAGTGCGACCACATAGCAGTTGGTGCCAAGGAAAGATAATAAAGCCTTCAACGTACGTCCTCAGCAGAGACGCCAACGATGCCACGCTGGATCTTGGTGGTCTTGCGCACGCGACGGCGCGAGACTTCCTCAACCTTGAGCTTCTTGTTCATACGTCTCCAGCCAAGGGTCCACACGATCTTGGTTGGCTTCTTGCGCTGCAAGAAAAGCGACTTGCTCTTCGAGTTGATGAACACGTACGACGAGCCATCGCGACGAATGTAGCGCGAGCCGTGACCTGGGTAGATACGGCCCTCAGAGAACGAGCAGGTTTCGGTCCTGGAAGATACAAGCAAAACGCAATCGCATTAGCACGCTGTCTCGCTAAATACTGGCTAAACATGCAGCCTGTGAGTGCGCTGGGCGGTCGCATGCTGGACTGGTTGGTAGAGGAATAGGAAGCCTTGAGCTGTGATGATCCATTCGCTGTCGTAACTGAGCTGCATTCCCTGTATTGCAGGATACGTCGCGGGCGATCGGCTCTCCTGCTGATGATTGCTGTCCCTGTATGATTCTGGTGGTGGTAGTGGCTGCATATGTGGCCAACTGGATTGCATGCACAAAGCTGCTCGTATTGCTGCTGTACATCATCGCCCAAGCTTGACTCGATCGTGTCGTTCTGGTGCCCGCAAAAAACATTCTCCGTTGTCCTGCTCACTCTCGAACAGCGCCACTCCTCTCCTTCCTCATGTCCCCAGTCCCCACGTGACTGCACATCCAGCGCACACCCATAGGCGCATGCGTGCAGCACGAACAGATCGCCGTCATTTTCGGCAAGGGGTACGTACTTAATCACCATTTTGCTTGGGTCTTCTTTGGAGAATTTATGCCAATTGATCCAATGGAACTCGGTTTGCGACGGCAGAGCACTTTCAGCACGCTGAGAGTTACTTCATGACCGCCACAGCGAATTGGCTGGTTGAAATTCGTTTTACTTCAGAGCGGCCCCCACCCTCTGGGGTCCCCCTCCTGCCTCACTTTCTATCGCTTTTTAGGGGATCAAGCCAGCCAACCAAAGACGAGCATCCGCAATAGAGGGAGGTGGACGGTCCTGAAAACCGGTTAGGGATGCGGGTCCGACTGTTCTGAACCGGAGACGACAATTCAATTGTACCCCCTCCTCAAAATGGGGGGCATTATTATGATCGGAGTGTTTGTCCTTCAACTCGCTCAGAAGGTGCGCGCACCTTCTCGGCCGCTTGTGCGCTTGTTTGACAGAAAATAATGCGGGGTTGGCATGGCGTCGTAGTGGCGCTTGACTTGGCGCGGGCTTTCTCCATCTGCGATTCTTATCTTCTTCCCACTTGCTCCCCATGACGCATGAGCTCAGAAGACCGCTGCTCTTCAATGTGCAGCAGACAAAGAAGCCGGCGATCGGGATCATCAGCCAGCAGGAGCTCGCAAAGCTCGACGCGCGAAAGCGCCTTCTCGAGGTCAACGGAGACGGCTACGACGAAGATCGGCAGCTGTACAGTGCAACCAACGCTCCTCGCCAAGCGCCACCCGTAGCACTACCGTTGGTGCGTAGCCCACGTCCGGAAAAAGCGGCGTATTTTCCTTCCCCTTCCAAGACGCCGCATTATTTCCGATGGAAGCGTCCGGTGCCTCCCGGGAGCCAGAAACCCCCCAACAAGCCCATGGCACCAAGGTTTGGCCCATCTGCACCTTCTCCACGCGCACAACGACGTGAAAGCGGCTGTAGCAGCGACTCTACTCGTCCTCCTCCAAGTCTGGCAACACTCCAGTCATCGTCGCGAAATCTAAAGCTTTTGGGCAAGTGTCCAGTGAGTTGCCACCAGATGAGCTGATGAACGAGGGAGAAGAAACACAGGAGCCGCCGTCCGCATGGCAGCAGCCGAGTCTCTTTTACTACAGCGATCCGCTCACTGCACCCCCCGCAACACCGAAAACTCCAGGCAGCAGCAGCGTTCTTCCTGAAAATGCCACTCCTTTTCAGTCTACTGGACGTGGTCAGCAAGAAACCAAGAACCCAAGTGGCGGCGTGCTCTTTGAACCCAACTGGACTCTACTCGGAGACGCGGCAGCAAGAAATGAAGGCGGTTCCTCTGTGCAGGCAAGCACAAGCGGCAGTGGCGACTTGAAGCCGCTCAACCTTCAACAACGTGTTGCAACTCCAGCATCGGCATTGAATGACAGAGGATCGTATCCTGTCATCAAAACTGAATTTCAAGATAAAACGCAGCAGCCCAAAGAAGTGCTGGTGGAAGAGCGGAGCCCATCGCCAGTGTATGATGACGAAGAAGAAGATATCAGCGGTAGTACAGGAAGTGGGTTCGACGCCTTGGCATCCCCCCTCGTGCTGAAAATGACGCAGAATCGACCACCGCAGGATAAAGTGGTCGCTCAGCACGTTCTACGCGGGACGTTCCTTCGCAAATACCTGCACGCGAACAACATCACGCGCAAGCTCAAGGAGACCGAGCAAATGCTTCGCTCTTCAGCACTAAATGCAGGCGTGGCTGCGAGATCGCCGCAAGGAGGCAAAGTCAGTCTTCTTTTGAGTAAATCGTCGGCAAGAGGATCGCAGCTGGGCAAGACGACTGAGGATGAAGGCAACGAAGAACATGCGCTGATCGACAAGCATGCGCCAGTTTTGCGGAGATTGTCGTCGATTGACAAGGCGATCAACAAAACTGTAAAGCGCATTCGCCGTTTGTCCGGCGTGGTGGATGACCTAAGTGAGCAGCAACAGCAGAAGCCGTTTTCACCGACCCCAGCTGCAAATTTGAAAGCCAAGTACACCTCATTGAGAGCGATCTCCGAGAACCAGCCGGCCAAGATAGGTAGATGCCAAGCGCATCGTACCCGACCCCGACGATGAGGACGATGATGATGACGGCAACTTACTGGGACCTGGGGAAGTGAAGATGGATGCGACATCGTCTCACATGTTGCGAATTTGTCAGCACGTCATGGCGAAGCGCGCAATCAAGTCGTTCTTGCATCAGGAGATGTCTGTGATCCATCAAATCGAGACGTCATTACGCGACGACGAGACCATGCAGAAACACAGGGCGTCCACTCCAGGATCAGGATCGGGGTCACGGAGTGCCAACCAAAGCAGCGGCGGCAGCAATGGAGGGTCGATTGGTGGAGACGGTCGACACCCGATTAAACCCATGAATGTTGACATCGTTGAAGCTGCGTCCGGATACCTGAAAGAAGGAGATCAGCACATGACTGTCGACGAGCTATTCTTCGCCGCACTCGAAGCTGAAAAGAAGAAACTGTGGGAGCGCGCGATCTTGCTCACGTCTGCGTGCATTGTCATCGACCGCGAGTTTATGCAAGTCGTGCTTCTTCGCGCTCGATGCTGCCGTCGCATCGGTCTGTGGACACAGGGGATCAAGGATCTCGGTCACGCAGTCTTGCTTCGTCCAGAAGAGCCGAGATTGTTTCTGTTGCGCGCGTTCCTGTATGCGAAAATGAACGACCTGGACAACTCCCTCGCCGATGTGAATCGGACGCTCATCTTGCATCCAAAATCTACCGACGCGCTTCTGTTGCGCGCAGATATCTTCCATCGCCAGAACAACATCGGTTCCTCGCTTCAAGATTTGACGACAGTGTTGAATTTGGATCCGAGCTGCTGGCGCGCATACTACGACCGCGCTACGATTCGAATTCGTGCAGTCGAAGGAGACGAACTGTCTCTGAGCTACCATTGGGAGCACATGAAGCACGAGCAGTTGCTCGTGAGCATTATTGAAGACTACATCAACTCTCTGCGCAAGGGCTGCAAGATGGTCGAAGTGGTCGAAACTGTTGGCGGCCTGACAGTGCGGCTGATGGAGTTCACGGGTGACACGAATGTGCTGCGCCAAGTGATCCAGAACCTAGCACATTTGACCCAGATCCTCTCGATTGACCATCGAGCATCATTCTACATGGGGGCGAAAGTGAGCCTGCTCGAGAAAGTCGGCGATGCTCCTCTTACGACCATGGAGCGGGAGCTGCTTGCCGCTGCACTTCACGCGCAACGCGGTCGACTATTCGTGTTGTTTGGCGACAAAGCGAACGCACTGATCGAGTTTGATCTGCAGTCGTCAGCGAGTATCATTACCCAGTGGCGCATTTCTATCGCGGCGCTTTTGCGACTTTGATCTCGAAAGAGGACGACTCGAAAGCCAACGTGCTGCATCTCACGCGCTCGATCGCATTGGACCCGACGATCGCAGGCGCGTACACTGTTCGCGGCGCGTTGTATCTGCGCGATTTGAAGTTCAACAACGCACTGCAGGATTTCAAAGCTGCAGTCACGACAGACCCGACGCTCTACGAAGCGTGGCTGCAGATCGCGCTGATCTACTTGAACCACTACCACGACTGCGACGAGTGTGTCAAGGCGTGCACGAGCGCTCTCACAAACGATTCATGCCTCGCAAGAGCGTTGTATTTGCGTGGGGAAGCTTATACACGACAGGGAAATACCACAGCGGCGCTCAAGGACTACGGTTGACTCACGATTGCCCAGCCAGATGACCGGTGGGCTCAACTCATGCGCGGCCGACTGCTCTTACAGCTGAAGCTCGCGAGGCCGGCGCTGTACAGCTTCATTCTCTTCATGGAGCAAGGTTCGGCGGGAGGGGACAAGCGCGCACTTGCTATGTGGTATGGCATTTAAAATCTTATCTCGGTTCAAGAAAGCAGTTGGCGAGTTCCAGCGAGCCGTGCATCTGAATCCAACTTCAGCGAACCTCGTGTTGCTCTCGGAATCGCTCCACTCAATGGGAGATACCGAGAACTCGCTGCGTGTGAGCGAGAAGGTGATTAATGCGGACCCTGGCAGCTTCAAAGGGCACGTGCGACGCGCGCAGTTGCTGGTGTCAGTGGGACAATTCCAGCAAGCGATGACGAGTACGACAAGGCGCTCTTCCTCGCGCCGAAAGAAGGTCGCGTGTACTATGAGCGAGGCATTGTCCAGATGCAGCTGTATTTGCGGTGGCGCGTTGCTTTCCAGCTGAACTTTGACAAACCAGGAGGTGGATCAGCAGCGGCGTCATTGAAGAAGAAGAACTCTCCGTTCGACCCGCCGCTTTCTGCGATTGACGTGGAAATGGTGCTGGGCACAGACGTCATGAACGATGAAGCCACTGTCCTCAAAGCAGCTGCTGTCGCTCTACATGATGAACCGCGGCATCATGTACGAGAAACTGGGCAACCTCGAGCAGACGCGCCAGAACTTCCGCGATGCGATCCATTTTGACTCGCTCTCGGTGAACGCCCAGATCTTCATGGGCACGTTGAACCTGCTTGAGGCGCGCTACGAAGAGAGCCTCTTGAACTTCACCAAGGCGCTGGCGATCGAACCCAACTCGGCGATCGCGCACATCAACATGGGCGTGGCGTACATGTGTGTGGGCAATTTGGGATCTCGCACTCACGCATTTCGACGCGACCATCGCGCTCGTGCCCACGTGCAGCTACGGGTACTCGAACAAAGCGGTGGCGCTCGCAGAACACAATTTCAAGCGCGCCATCGAAGAGCTCCCGTCGCGGAAAGAGTACTATCTCGCGCGCGGGAAGATCATCGCGCAGCAGAAGCGCCTGCAGGACGCCATGGTGGACTTCTCCACGGCGCTTTCCTCGGGTACGAAGGAAAGCTTTGACGAGAGATCAAGGACATCAAGAACACGGAAGCGAGGACCCTAGACAGATACAACTTTGTATTTGCACGACTGCAGCCATGTACGTGCAACATCCCTTGCTTATTTCCCCAAGGGTATGGGAACTCAATCGACACCGTCTAACCGTAACGCACCTTCTCATTGACGAACCAGTCGAACTTTTCGTCGCCAAAGCCCACGACGACGCTCTTGCCCTGCGAGTACGCCTTGAGCGCCTCCAGTCCGTTCTCTCGCCTGCAAAGACAAAGACACACAAGCCGTGACATCGTCAGACAGTCACGCTTTAACACCTTAGAGCACTCCAAGCTCAACGCAACACAACACACACAACGTACCCGATGCCGCTGTTCTTCATGCCTCCCCACGGACTGGACGGGTCGTTGCGGTGGTGGTCGTTCAGCCAGATGATCCCCGCGTCCAGGTTGTGCGCCACGCGGTGCGCGCGCTTGATGTTGGTGGTCCAGATCGCAGCGCCGAGCCCGTACTGCGAGTCGTTCGCGAGCTGGATCGCCTCCGCCTCGTCCTTGAACGCGTACACAGAGACGACGGGACCAAACACCTCTTCCTTCACGATCTCCATCTCGGGCGTCACATTCGAAATCACGGTTGGCTCATAGAAGTAACCTTCAAGCCCCTCGGCACGCTTGCCACCGCATCGGATCGTCGCGCCTTGCGCTTTCGCTCGCTCGACCATGCCGTGGATGCGAAGCAAGTGCTCTTTCGAGATGACGGTGCCCATCTGCGTGCTGTCGCTCATCGGGTCTCCAAGTCGGATCGTGCTCACCTTTGCCACAAGGCGGTCGACGAACTCGTCAATGATCTTCTCGTGGACGATCAGACGCGCGCCAGTTACGCACGTCTGTCCACTGGCGATGAAGCACGCAAACGCAGCGCCATTCACCACTTCGTCAATGTCCACGTCGTCGAAGATCACCAGCGGCGCTTTCCCGCCGAGCTCCATTGTCGAACTCGCGAGGTTCTGTCCCGCGGCAGCCGCGACAGCTCTGCCAGTGGTGGTGCCGCCCGTGAAGTCGATCTTCTTGATATTCGGGTTGGAAACAAGCGCGGCGCCAGCGACGCCACCGAGTCCCGGGACGCAGTTCAGCACGCCAGTAGGCAGACCGGCGTTGTGGCAGAGCTCTGCGAGTTCCACGACCGTGATCGGCGCCAGCTCTGAGGGTTTCACGACGACCGAGTTGCCTGCGGCGAGCGCCGGCGCGATCTTCTTGACTGCAATCAGCAACGGATGGTTCCACGGCGTGATCTGCATCGCGCAATAAGACATGCGAACGAAACGACAGGCAAATGTAAGCAATTTTGCGACGAAGTAGCGAGAAAGCTCAGAGAATCGTGAATAGCAAGTACCTGCCCAACGACTCCCAATGGCACCCGCTGCACGTAGTTCACGTACGAGCCGCTGAATGGCGGCACCGTTCCTTCCGATGTGCGAATCAACGCCGCAAAGTACTCAAACCACTCTGTCCAGAATACAAGGCACACGCATAAGCGCATTAATTAAGCTCGCACCCCAATATGCAGCACTGTGAACAAATCAGCATTCATTCGTACCTGGGATGCGCGTGAGCTGCGCGCGCATTTCGCGGATGGGGCGACCAGTCTGCAGACTCTCTTTCTCCGCGAACTCGGGGATGCGCGCGCGCAAAGCGGCCGCGATGTCGTGCAGCACGCGCGAGCGCTCGGTCGTCGACGCGCGCGACCAGACGCCGCTCTCGAACGCCGCTCGGCCGCTGGCGACGGCGAGCTCAACGTCCTCCTTCGTGGCTTCCGCGATCCACGCGAGCGGCTTTGTGGTCGCCGGGTTCTCCACCGACATGCGCGAGCCTGCCACGCTCGACGGCACTTGCTTGCCATCGATAAACAGTCCGTACTCTTCGCGGTGGAACGGGCTGGTGGTGGTCGCGAGATGGCGCCTTGTGCTTCGGGCATTGGAGAACGCGTTGCGATTGCTGAGTCTCATCAGCGTCGATGCGGCGCTAGTGGCGGGGCTTGTCCACATCGCTTGGGGAGGTTGCTTGGTTCTTCTTGCGGATTTGGTTGTGGCGGGCAAGTTGGTATGGATAGAGAGCGACTTCTCCCGCCTGTGCACACGCACGAAGCTGCACTGCTCGTACCTCTCACACACACACTCGCGTGAACAATGCGCGCCTTACGGACTCCCTCTCCGACTCAGAATGTAAATGCGCCAGCTCATCTTCCTTTCGTGGAATGATGAGGTGCTTGTCATTCACAGATTCAGATTTGTGCAGTTGAGCAAATCTGAGTCGTGGATCGACATGTGGATTCTGACTTGGAAACATCTGAGTCTGAGTTAACGCAACATAAAAAATTGAACCCATTTCACCTGTCAAGTTGGGTTCAAGATCGGCCACCTGGGCGAGTTCACGACCAAACTGCGCAGCTCATACTCCTTCGCGCTTCCTGGCCACCAGACGCATTAGACGTTTGAGCCCAACCAGCACAGCTGCTTATATGCAGCCCCACCCAGCTAGTCTCTTGCATAGCTTTTCGTCGCATATGTAAATGATCAATTTCCAATTACAGAAATCATCCAACGGGACTTTGGCGGGACTATTCAATCTGGAGGTACCAACCAACTCGGTAAATGAAAGTCGGATTTGCGATCCTCACCGCAGATCCGTGCTCGTCATCTTCGCTCGCAAATTGTTCAAGCATTGAGCCTACCAGAAACAATACCATGCGATAGTGACGACTGTCAGATCACAAGATCCCCAAAAACTTCCAAAGAAAACAAAACCAACCACGAAGGATTGGCAATCGGAGAGTCCACGTACCTGCCACGGAGCGAGTCGTCGAATCGAGTCGTAGCGCTTGCACGCAGTTTCAAAGATCTGGAGCGACCACTTGCTGTACGCCTTCAGCACACTCGCCAAGAGCACGTCAATATCGGTCGGTCCGTGGCTGCCGTCGATCAAACTTGCGTGCTTGATCATCATTTCTTCCGCGCCGATCATGTCCAGTTGGCCGATGCGGCATAGCACAGCGTTGCCAAAAGCCTCGGTCGCGAGCGCGGCATTGCCGTCGGTCAGCTGCATCTCGCCCGCCGACTCAAAGCACTCCTCGGCAAGTGCCCACATCCCAACCTCAACGTACACCGCAGCAGCGCGCAGTCCATTTTCAACTGCGCCTCGCACGCTCCCGCCAGCCTCCGCAATGTTCTTCGCCTGCACAAACAGCAGTGCGATGTCCTTTGCGAAATCCTCGCGGTGGCAGTCCTGAGGGAACTTGCGCTTGAGCCGCAACGCAAGCTCAGCGAACGCGCGAGACGCTTCATCAAAGTATCCGCCAGATGCAAGTTCCTATATCAGTGATACACACAAAATGGAAGAGAGCTATGAGTCACCAGCACCGTTTACACCCAACATCCATAACATCGTTCGACAATGTTGCTCACCTCGCAGACTTCCTCCACCAGTTTGATCAGCTGCGTCTTCTTGTTCGGGTACGTGTCGCTGTCTTCGAGAATGCACCACGCCGCCTCAAGACGGTAGCTGGTCTTCGAGAGCGTCGACAAGGCCGCGCTCGCTGCGTCCATAAAGTAGCGCGCCGCCTCTTTCCACTCCTTCTTGATCTTGAACTGCATCGCCCGCGTTCGCAACTCGCGATCCGAGAGATCCGAGTCAGTCGCAGCTCTTGCGCTGCTCACACCCAGCAACCCTGTAGCTTGGAGCACGTCTGCAAATGCAGAAGGCACAGAGGAAGGGACACCTGCTGGGGAATGGCGTCTGCGCACACCGCCACTGCTACTGCCTGGGTATCCACTACCCCTGGAGCTGCTTGGAGCCGCTGGGTGATCCACATACCGCTCGATGCTGGAAACGACCCCGCCACGAGCGAACTTGATGACCCACGGCGCGCGGCAGAGGCCGCTCACGTAGCTGTTCGTGTCCGCCCATCGCCACGAGCCAAAGCAGCCGAACGCGTATCGTTCAATCGACGGCACAAACACGACAGTGAACACAATCACGTTGTACGCGTTCCACGTCAGCGACTCGTTGCGCACGATCGCCATCGCGGTCTTGTACACCGCAGAGAACCACTGCGATACGCTCGGGTTCTCCTTTAAACGGATGTTCTCTTGACTGCTGACCCAGCACGCGAATGAGTGGTCCGACGGGTTCGTCGCCGCCGCGAGCAGCAGCACCACGATCAGCAGCGCCACGAGCTTCACGACCGCAGCGATGAGGGCTGGGAGCACCGACACCACCAGGAACATGCCAAACACTGCAGTGGACAAGTAGCATTAGCATATACACACACACATAGGAGACATCAGCTTTCTCAGGTTCATTGCTGCTGGTACGATGGGAAGCATCTTCTTGTCGTTCTTCCGTCCCGCCTGTCGCATGCGAGTCGGTGTATCTTGGCGCAAATGCATAACTACACAGCTAAAGCATCAGAAGCGAGACGCACCGATGAGGAAGAGCGCGTTGTTGGCCGACACGCCGCGCGATGCGGCGTCACTGGCAGGAGGCGCAGGTGGCGGAGGCGCGGACGACCAGAGCGCCATCTCTCTTTCTCGCTTTGGTCGATGATCTGACCTTTTGGCTCTGATTTCAATCCGCAAATGGCTTTTGCCAGCGAAAAAGCTTCAGAAGAAAGAATCTGAGCTGCTTACTGTCCAAATCCGTTCAAGTACGAGCCCTGTATCAGTTAGTGACCTATGATCAAGCCATGTTTCTATTTTAGTATGAATGACGGGAACAGATCGCTTAAAACCCAGACTGCTCATCTTCGTATAGGAGTTATAGCCAGGTAAGTTGACCACAGCTAAGTACGCTTGTCTCCAATAAGTACGAAATGGCGCCGCTGCCAAGGAAACGGTGCATCCAATCCAGCATCTGGCACCAAGAAGAGCAAAAGCAAGCAATATCATCAAAGCAATGGTGGCGATGAAGAAGCGTCACGACGGCCGCGCAGGCAACGAGCTGAGACCGTTCGCGTCCGACCAAGGAGCGCTCTTCCGCGCAGACGGCTCGGCGCGCATGGCGCACGGCAACAGCTCCGTGCTCGCGGCGGTGTACGGCCCCGGCCAAGCAAAGAGCCGCCGCAGCGAAAACATCGAGCGCGCGTCGCTCGACGTGTGCTTTAAGCTCGAGAAGGGCATGCTGAGTACGTGCTCCACGCAATGCTTCTGTGTGTGATAGGGCGTTTGCAATTATGACTATTGACGGTGCTTCTGTGCTTGTCGTGTGTGTGTGTGTGTATGTGCATGTGACAACAGCGTCCAAGGAGAAAGAGTACGAGCAGATCATCCGCCAGACGTTCGAGCCCGTGATCGTGACCGAGAACTTCCCGCGTGCCGTGATCAGCATCGTCGTGCAAGTGATCGAAGACAACGGATCTATATCCTCCTTTACCAAAACCATACTGTGTTGCTGCATGCGTCTGTATATGTACATGTGTGTGTGTGTGTGTGAGCGCTTGTCTGCATGTTGATACGATCGCTTGCAAGTATTTGGTTCTCCTTGACCGCTGAGCACCTCTTGTCTGTAGCCATCAACGCCGTGAGTCTCGCGCTTCTGGACGCCGGCGTGCCCATGATCGCGATTGTGACGTCCGCCACGTGCGGGCTTTTGCCAGAAGGCAACCTCATTCTCGACCCGTCCTTAGCAGAAGAAGAGGTACTGTGGTAGTGCTCATTTTGCGCATAGTGGGAAATATGGCTCACATTTATTCTGTTGGATACTGTTTATATTTGTTTGTGCGTAGCTCTCCACGTCGCTTGTCACCACAGCCTGCTCCAGTACGAACGACGGCGTGCTCACATCGCTCACGAAAGGTATTTTTCTGTCTGAGAACTACTGAAGGCTGGTGAATTTGATGTGCTGATGCACTGGTTCTCTCTGTGTGCGAACAGGTCTTTTGATGGAAGAGCAGTACTTTGCGTGCTCGGAAGCGTGTCAGAGGTGCGTCAAAATGACCAAACTGCCCCCATGCAGTGCCCTCGTGAATGAAAATTCTAATGCGTGCATTGTTTTTGCTTACTGTGTGTGTCTCTCTACCTATATACAGAGCGTCTGAAAGCGTCCACGCGTTCATCCGAATCGTCCAACAGAAGAAGTACCCAGTGGACGCCGCATAGAGTAATCGAGAGTTCACGTCCAACGAACCCCATCATTCATTCCAACAGTATCAAGGCGTTCCGAACGAAGAGAAGAACCTCAATGAAGACGAAGAGATGCAGCCAACAGCAGTAAATGAGCGGCAGTGGATTTGTGCATCTTGTCCATTTCAATAAGACAGACCGGGCGTCTCAATCGTCCACGTGGACATTCGCACACTCTCTCTTCAAATTTGTTACATGCGTTATATTTTTCTCAAATAATTATGTACCCATTTCCCAAAAATAGGCAGTCAAGGTGCCACAAGTCGTCTCCACAATGTGGACAGCTCACTTTTTTCTTTACAATCAAATGCTCCTTATTAAAATGCGTCGAACGGACTCTCGTTCACGGTGTCGTCGTCCGAGTCAAAGTCCGAGTCCAGCGAGCAGCTCCTGGGATCAAAGCCGGCGTCTGGCGGCGGCGATGGCACTTGCCAAGAACGCTCCAGGTCCTCGTGGTCATGATGGTTGTCTGAGCACAAGCAGTTGCAGCAGCCTACCGAGGGGAGGTGCACGAACACTTCTAGCGGATCCTCCAGCTCTTCCAACGGATCTTCCTCCTGGGTCTGCTCGCCAAACACGTCCTGGAGACCGATCTCGTAGCTCGCGTCGTCGTCGAAGCGTATCCGCGGCTTGCGGCGGTGGCGCAATGCTGCTGCTGCTGCTGCTGATGATGATGATGAGGAGGAGGAGGAGGAGGTAGTGGTGGTAGCGAAGGCTGTTCGGTCGCCTTGCTGAAGGTGCGGAGAGGCCCTCCAGCTCAGGAAGGAACCCACGTCCAGCGCATCCATCTGGTCCTCCAGCGTCTCGAAGCAGACGAGGAGCTCGCTGCCGAGCTCGGCGACATCGGCCGGACTGCACTCTCGCCCTTTGAAGAGCATGCTATCTCCCTGTGAACTCTGCTGGGAGCTCTGCTGTGTGCTGCAATCGCTGTCTACGCCGTAATTTGTTGCTGCTCTGACGTTGCTCTTGAGCACTGTGATCGCCGTCCTTGTTGTTGTTGCTGTTGCTGTTGATGTTGCTGTTGTAGCTGATTGGTCTCTTGATAACGACTGGAACGCTGGACCTGCTCGTCGACGAGCAAAGAGCCCATGCGTCCCACTGCCACCAGTAGAGCTGCCTGCCTTGGGCGGACTGATGAGCGAGTCTGCGCGGAAGCGCTTGAACGGAGTCACCAGCGACGACGACGACGATGGCGGTGCTGGCGGCACACCAAACACGCCAAAGCCACCGCCACTACCGCCACCTTCCCCACCTTCTCGTAAAACGAGCAGCTCATCGGCTCGTACTGGCGCTTGGCGCTCTTCTTGTTTCTTCCCCTGCTCTTGCTCGTCAAGACAGCACTCGCCAGTGACGCTGCGCTTGTTGGGCGATCTGCTCGCGGAGCGCATCTCCTGGAGTGCTCGAGGCGAATATTCCCCCCGCGCACGTTCCATCGCGCGTGTGTGTTCTCGCTCTCTCGTGTATCTGCTTTGGTTACGTTGAAGGCGCGCACTCAGTGCGTGTTGTGTGCTGAGACCGCCTGCTGTCTGCCGAATGCGAATGTGCGCAGCTGGGATGTGCTTTGTTCTCTTGTTGTTCTGCTGTTGCTTGTAGTGACTGATTATTATTCACAGGAGCTGCAAGTTGCTTCTCCAAAAGCGGTGCAGAGCAGATGCAGTCAGTTCACTCTCTCTGCGACGCGCGCACGTTTGTCTGTTTGGTCGTTCGTCTGCGCAGGTGCGACTGTCTGTATGTCGCTGGCTGCTGCTGCTGGTGGTGTCTCGTGCTGAAACCTGCTCGCTGCATCCAAACATGACACAGCTCAACTCACTCGGCGGTCAATCAGTCCACGAGCTCTCATGTTTGGGTGACGATGAGTTTTTCTTCGACTTGCTTTTTCTTCGAGTTGAACATTTTCATACAAACACCAAGTGAAGAAGCGCGCAGAGGGAGTGAAGAAGGAAAATTTGATTTGAGACGAAGGAGGTATCAGGTGTCAGGTCTCAGATGCAGAGTCAGTCTCAGAATATGTTGTCATTTTGTATACTTTCAGAATACTATTATTAGATATTTGTGGGGAAAATGAGTGAGTTTATGCAAAAAGAGCGATCGAAGTCTTCAAATTGCTTTGTCATTTTGAGCGTGCGCACATTACAAAAACTTCCTCTTATATGAATATAGATAAAACTGTCTCCACACATCATATAACAACATAGCACAGTATAGTTTATACCCGACTCGACACACTTGTATCCGCAGTATACCGTATAAGTCAAATAAACAGCAGAAACATTTCGCTGCTTTTGCAACATAGAAATTGTATCCGGATGATAATCGGATGCCGTGTTGGCAAAAGCTGACGTGTTCCCACCATGTCGAAGTTGGCCATTCCGTTGGTGGTGACAACCCCGCTCTGCTTCAGCAGATCAGATCAGGCTCTCATCAATGGCTGCTCTTTTCAGCACTCACAAAGCTGTACAATCCGCAACAGGATCACACTGAGACCAATTGGATAGATCCAATAGACGTCTTCTCATTATTAACATTTGACACCGCTCGTGGTGTATCACACCCAGTGCCTTCCGTTGCATTGAACGCTCGCTCACGAGGGCTGCTCCAATGGATGGGAAGGCACTTGTCTTTCCAAGCGCTGCGAAACGAAACGAAATCCGCTCGGACGTCCCATACAAACAACGCACACTTTCTCTCTAGTACAGTTTCTGACGGCTCGGCTGCTCGAGGTATCTGGAGACCACGCGCGTGATGCCGTCGTAGGACATGAAGATCACGCCCTGGCCGGGGATCACGCGGCCGAGGCGGGGCACGACGCCCGAATAAAATACGAGGAACCCTTCTTTCTGGATCATCTGGCGCACGCAGTCGAGCGTGTTCTTGTACTGCGACGCGTGGAGCCCCTGCATTCTTGTCTTCACGACATCGAACGCTGCCGATCACAAATAGAAACAACCACACAAACCAGTCAGATATATGGCGTCTCACAAGCATACTTTCGAGGATCAAGCGTCACGTACGATTGTTGCCAAACACGCTGAAGATGCCCGCCAGCATGCCGCCCACGAGACTCACGGTCGCGTGCTGGCCGCTCGACATGGTCTTCGCGTCCTTGATCAGGTGGTTTCGCTCCAGGAACTCGGGGCTCGCGCGCTTCTTGAACTCGCTGAAGAACATGAACCGCAGTCCCTGGTTGCTCGACTGCTTGAGAATGGTGGCGGTGAGGCCCTGGTACACGCCGCGGATGCCTTCCTTCGCGAGGATCATCTTTGTGCCTTCCCACATGCCCGCGTTCGCGCCAATCAGCTTGGTCTTCAGCGTCTCAATCTGTAATCAACAGCCACATCATTAGAACCGACAGCAAAATAATAACAGCACGGCAAGAGCAAACTACATACCGGTGTGGTCATGATCGTCGCTTCCATCGCACCGGCAGCCATGCCCGCCGCGAGATTCCGCATCGCCGAGGTCTGACCGTTCTCGTCCGCGAAGCGCTGCTTCAGAAAGTCGAACGCGCCAAAGCGGATGCCCGCCTTTGGCACCGAGCCGATGAGCACCGGCGCGAGCCCGCGGTAGAGCGAGAGGAAGCCGTCAGTGCGGATGTGATACCGGAAGCCCGAGACCATGCCCGTGTACTGGTGGCGCATCGTGCCGAGCTGCAGGTTGGTCTTGATCATCTCCATGGGCCAGATCACGAACGTCTCGATGCCGCCGGCGATCGCGCCGGCCGTGGTCGCCACCATCGGGTTCTTCGACTTGCTGGAGCTGCTCATCTCGCTTTGGTTTTCTGCTTTGAAAGGAGGAGGGTGCCGGTGCGAAGGTGCGCGGCGAGCGAGTGGCTGGCTGGCGGGTGGTGAAATGGGATCTGGGACGGACGGACGTCGCCCCTCAAGCCCACCTTTTTTTCCACGTGAAGAGCCAAGAGACTGGCTGCGCAAAGGGTGCTTGCGTCACGCCAGCGCAGAGTGATGATCCTTCGACGAGCAGCTCACCAGTCACAGGTTTTGCCAAAGCCTATCAGCCGCAGGAAATTGCTTGTGCGTCCAGACAGTGGGATGAAAGGCATGAGAGTATACTACACTCCCACTTTACGCATGATCGTATATCAATGAAAGAACTATCCGGTATACGCCACAGAGCAAGTGAAATTCAATTACGTTGTGGTATACTTGGAATGAACATCCGTAGCAATAGCCCTAGCCTCCTTCACAATGGTTTTCTGAAGCCACGGAGGCGGTGTCATCACGATTTGGGGAAAGGGGAAAGAGTATCCGTCCATGCCACACCACGCAGCCACACCAACTGAACTGATTTCAAGGGGGTGACGTCGACTGGATGACGCGCAGCGCGCTGCTTAGTCGCTGCACACCCAAGCGGATCTCGTCATCGCTGTAGAACGCGAACGACAAGCGCACCGAGCGTGACATCATCGCCGCGGCCGTTGTCGCTTCGTCTGCATCCCCACCGCCACATGCGCCAGTCGCACTACGAGTGGTGCTTGGTGGCGAACTGAAGCTGGAGCTTGAGCTTGGCAGCAGCGAGCAGCGAGAGCCAGGAGTGAATGCGACGCCGTGACGCGCCGTTGCTTCCGAGAGCAGGCGATCCGCGTCCACGCCGCGCGGCAGCTGGATCCACACAAAGTAGCCGCCCGCTGGCTCCACGAACGCGCACTCGGGGCAGAACTCACGCAGCGCAGCGCAGAGCGTGGCTTTTCGAGACATGAACACTTTCCGGAGGTGCGCGATGTGCGGCGCCAGCAGGTTGAGCTGCAGCACTGTGGGTATGACGCACAAAGGGAGGGATGACGTCAGAGGAAATGTGGGTTCATCTCGCAAATGCTGCTTGGAGAAATACAGTAAAGATGCCAGACCACCGAATCCTTAAGCCAAGAGATGGGCAGTAATCACACACACTCACACACTCACCACTGTGGACGATGCTCGCGGTGATCGGGTTTTGGCCGCCGCCGCTGCGGATCGTGCCGCATGACGCCAGCGCTCGGATCGTGTCTTTGCTGCTCTGCGTCCATCCTAAGTACCAGGTCCATTCAGAGACGACGTCAAGGTTCGTATACAGACAAATCATAGGCATTGATGACGATGACGCACTACAAACCGCATCAGCAGTGATTCACCACACTTACCGAGCCGGAGTCCGGGCGACAGGATCTTGGAGAAGCTGCCGAGCGACACGATGTTCCCAGACGTGTCATAGGACGCCAGTGACGCGAGCGACGGCGTCTTCGCATCGAGAGTCAGCAGGTTGTAGGGCTCGTCCGAGATGATTCGAAAGTCGTATTTCTCCGCGAGAGCGATCAGCCGCGTCCTGCGGTCTGGGGACAGCACCGTCCCCGTCGGGTTGTGGAAGAACGGGATCGTGTAGAGGAACGCTGGGATGTCGCCTTGCTCGAGTCGCTTCTCCAGCGCGTTGACCTATAAGGGGTCATTATTCCCACCCATCAGACGCCATCCAGTATTACAGTATTCCTCTGATCAGGTTTCTTTATCAAAGACACAGAGCAGTACGTACGTTCAGCCCATGCGCATCCACTGGCACGGACGCCAACTCCAGTCCGAGCTCTCGAAAGAGATCATACGCGAGAAAATACGTGGGTTCTTCCACGAACACGCGCTTGTTGTGCTTGGTGAACGCCATCGCCGTGTGCGAGATCGCTTGCGAGTTCCCGGCAGTGATCAGCAGCGCGTCGGGATCAATGGGGCTCGATTGCGTGGCTATTGGTCACGCGTTGCACATACGCCATAATGCATCAAGATGTCAGAGCTTCAACCACCAGCATACGTCACAATATGTGCTTGATACTCCTATTCCCATTGACAAAGCGAAGCAGAACGTACCTGATAAATACTCTGCGAGGTCTCTGCGGAACCCTTCGTAGCCCTGCCCTGCGCCGTACTGGAAGAGCGCGTTGTCCTGTCCGTCCTGGAGCCGATGCTGCGCTGCTTTCTGGAAGAGCTCGAGCGGCAACAGCGACGGTGACGGTTGCCCGATGCCGAAGTTGATCACCTGTGCGCTGGTGTGCGTTTGCGCATACGGAGACGACTGCACGGTCGTCACCGTCCCTTCCCCAGCAGTAGTTGCTGCGGATGCTGTAGAGAGCGCCATCCTACCGAGCGACACAGAGCGCGCTGGCGGTCGCAACGAGAGCAACACCGCGGCCTGCAGGCGCCGCGCTCTCATGATCGCCATCGCCATTTCCCAGACGTTGAGTGAGTTCCATGTGATGAAGGATATCAAGCAAGCACAAACATCAATGTTGCAGGAATGTGGTTGAAGCTTTGTTGTTGCAACATTCCATCCCAGCGTAACCCTTCGTGTAACCCTCCATCTTCGAGTGACAATTTCTTCAAGCGACCATATTTATTGTATCCCTTCTCTTCAGGCAACATTTTCCTTTCAAGCGACATTCAAATCTATCACACGATTGCCAGGAAGGCAACAGCAAGCAAAGCCTCATTGCCCAATAGCCCAAGGTGATCATGGCCACGCCGAACCCGAACGCGATGCCGCCCGCAGCGGTGCCGCCTCCGCCTATCGTCACGGCCCCACCGCCGCCACCTCCATCTACAAATGCTGCCAGTGGATCTGCTAATACGTCAGTGACGCCAGGCGGCTCGGCGGCTTCGACCGCTCCCGCCCCTGTCCAGACTTCCACGACTCCAAGCGCAGCGTCCTCAGCGACAGCATCAACTGCAGCGACGCCGGTGGTCGCTGGGGTGCCCGTGGACATCGGGCAGCCCGTGCACATCAACACGAAGAAGCAGCTGCAGCGCCAGATCAACGTCATCGTGGGCTGGAACGAGCTCGACCGCGCGCCGATGAACATCGGCTCCACGCTGCTGCGCAGCAACGAGCCGCAGATCGTCGAGCACCCGTACTTTGTGTGCGAGCGCTCCGTGGGCATCCGCTACCTGGCGCTGCTCGTGCAGGGGCGTTGCTACCTCATCTCGCAGAACTACGACATCCGCGAAGTGGTGCTCTTCTCGCCCGTGCGTCCCGACCGCCTGCAGCCAGGGACGGATCGCAACACGATCGTGCCGCACCAGTGGACGATCCTCGACGGGCTCCTGGTCTGCGACAAGGTGAGTACGAATCTGTAGCTTTGTGGGTTCTATGAGAAGGTGTTAACGCTCACATGTATTGGACATTGTCGTGTATATCCCCAGGACGGTCCAAAGTCCGTGCTGACGCTGCTGCTGTACGACATCCTGGCGCTGAACGGCAGTCCCGTGATGTCGTCCAAGCTCCAGGACCGCCTGAAGCTGATCCAGAACGACGTGATCGGGCCGCGCAAGACCATCCCGCCGCCGAAGGGCCAGCCCGCGGACCACTTCCAGCTCGTGCTGCAGGCGATGTACCCGATCAACCGCGTGAGCCACGTGATCCGCACGATCATCCCGCGCGTCTCGCAGACGCGCCAGAACGCAGGCCTGGTGTTCACGCCCGTGATGCTGCCGTACACGCCCGGGTACTCGAAGGGGCTCTACCACTGGTCGCCCACGGCGCAGCTCATCGCCGAGTTTCAGCTGGGCGTCGAGTGGCGCGGCCGCCCGCCCAAGCCCGGCTTCAAGCTCATCATCCACGACAAGCGCACGCAGGTCTTCCACGACTGGATCACATTCACGCCAGGTATTATACTGATCATGATGGACATTTGGTTGTACTGTGTGAGGCTAAACGCCTTGTATATGGCTTTATTCGTATGCAACAGAGGAGTTTGAGACCTTTCGACAAGACAAGAAGGCGTCGTCGCGCATTGTCGAGTGCGTCTACGACCCCGAGTGGCTCACGTTTGTGCCTTCGCACGACAAGAGCAGCTGGGACATTGGGAACCCGGAATTCAGCGCCACGGAGCGAGGCCAAGGATGGCGAAAAGGTACCGTACCTTGGCATGTAATCTATTGCGAAGTCCACGGCTATCACTTGATGGGGTTCTCTAACTGGGTGACCATGAATGCGGTGGTATCACGACAGGCGGTTGGCGCTACGCGCGGAGCCGTCCGGACAAGGCGATGCCGCTCGAGCGCGGGTACCTGAGCATGGTCGAGAAGGCGATCGGCGAAGACATCAAGCTCGAGGAGTTCGAGACGCTCTTCCCGGACGACCCGAGCAAGAAGACGAGCTTGATGCAGAAACTGCGCCAGCAGGACAGCAGCAGTAGCGCGGCCGCTCTCGCTGCGGCAAACCAGGATGTGAGTTGAATTATTTGGACACAGCTTGGTATCAGTGGGTTGGTTTGGTACCTAACTTTGTTGTTGCTGTTGTCGGTAGGAGTACGCGCCGCCTAGCAAGAAGAAGAGAGGAAATAGCGGCGGTCAGGGAGGCGGAGCTGGTACGTTTTGCTGTGTTGAACTTGCTCAGATGTCGGTAAAGGGTGATGTAGTAGGCAGTTGCTGACGCTTGGTCTAACCCTTCTGCTGTTCTTTCTTTGATGCAGGTCCTGGCACTGGCGTCTGCTACGATTTCCAGAACAAGGGCGTCTGTCAGCGAGGGCGGTTCTGCCATTTCTCCCACTGCGCGTGCAACTCCACCTGCTCCTGCACGAGTGTCAAGAACACCTATGGTCAATGCGACAACACCTAATGCGGAATGTGAAACTCTCATAAATCGTATCTAACTCGCTTATGCTTGCAATTCAAAACTGTGCACAGGTCAACGCCCTTCGTACCGACGAAACGACTACGACGCGCCGCCGTCGCCCGACACTGCCGCGGCTGCAGGAGCGAATGGTGGCGCAGCTGATCTGTTGTCAGCAGCGCCGGAGAAAATGCCGGTGCTGCGTCACGCGGACTCGTTTGAGCGCGAGAAAGCACTGAAATCCGAAGCTGGTGCCGAAGAAGAAGAGGCAGGCGAGCTCATTGATAACGGTAAGCTTTGTGTGCGTGTGTGTGTAGCTCTCTCTCTCTCTCTCTCTCGATGTATTCGCTGACAATGTAGCTTCGTGACACGTGACAGGAAACCTCCACATTGGAAGCATTTACGCGCCGCTGGAGAACTTTGACAAGGACACGATCGCCGCGAAGCGCGCGCAGCTCTCGGCGCTGGGCAACCGCCGCATCTGGGCGAGTCTCGGGCTTGAAGACAAGCTGCAGCGGAACCGCGTGTGTGGCTTGATCGTGTCCAAGACAGGAGAGGTCACGTACGTGCGTCCAATGGACAAGTAAACACCACTTTACCCGCAATAAGTCTTCGTCGACCTGCATTTTAAAGGCAAGAGTAAAGCCCACCAGATCCCTCTTCAAAACAGGTGTTAATATATATATACTTGCCTTACACTCTCTTCATCTCCATCAACGCAGCGCTCTGTCACAACACTCAGCCAAAACTTGTGCCTTCATCATCTTCATCACCATCTGAGTATGCGTCTTTAGTGTCCGCCAGCTTTCCGAGGCAGGTCCTCGAGACGCAGCGTGCCGTTCTTCAGTCCCTCGATCTCGTCCTTGGTCAGGAAGCGTCCGCCCGGGCCGCGCGGTCGGCGCATCGCGTGCTTGTGGCGCGAGTCGTGCAGGTACGCCTTGCGCTGGCGGATGTTGCCGAGCTTGGCCTCGAGCTTGGCGCGCTGCTGTCGTCGGATCAGGATGCGGTGGTACTGCTTCGCGTTCACGTACACGGGCTCCTCTTCGACCGTCTCGGTCGCTGCGCCGTTCATGGCGACGCGAGGGAACAGCGCCTGGCTGAGCTGTATTCATTGGCGGGATGAAACAAAACGCTTGTTAGACACACTATGGACTCTCTCTCATGGTGATAACAGCATTAGTAACTCACCATTTGCGAAGGCAGCATCGGGTTCGAGCCTCCGTAGAGCGCGCGGATGTGTTCATTGTTCGCCTATACGAGCCCACAAATACACAAGAGCAGTTCGTTAGTGATCGCTCTGTTTTAACGCGGAGTGGGGAAAGAGCAAGCCGCGTACGTACCATCTAAAGAGATCGCCATCACCACAAAGCGCCATTCCACCAACGACACGATCGATAGAGGGAGGACGATACATACACACGGCAAGAGAGCGTTAGCACCACAGACACCAATCGCATACACATCTCACACACAATGAAGGGATGAACACCGCCACGCACCAAGTGGCTGAGGTACTGCTGCTGCTGTTGCTGGAACATGACGAGCTGCGCCGCCAGTTCGGCGCCGTTCTGCTGCTGTCCAGCGGCTGCGGATGCGGATGCGTCGCGAGCTGCTGCTTCCATTCTGTCTGTACAAGCACAGCATACAGAGAGAGACATATCCACATACGAAGACGTTAAGCACCGCAACCTCCCATGTACTCCCACCATACGCCTCGTATCCACATTCATAGAGAGACACACGCAGACGACGCACCCGCTGCTTCTTGTGGTCTTGGAGCTCTTTCTCTTTGATGAGCGCTCGCTCGTCGCAGTGCTTCTCTTCTTTTCAGCGCCGAAAAGTTGATTTTCAAACTGGCGCTGGCGCCTAAAAAGTGATTTTTGGAAAGAATGCGACTTTCATCCAATCAAAATCGTGTACAGACAAACCTCCCTGAAATGCATATCAAGACCTGTCTATCTTTGGTAAAAGGTCACGTCGTTTTGGACCCGACGTGATTTTCACATCTGAGACAACGACTCTGTGCCTGACTTCTACAATCTGTCAAATTTGATGATCATATACCGCGGCATGCAAAGGACTGGGAACCAGGCTCGAGAGGAGCCCAGCAGCCCTTGCGTGCTCGAGAGACCTTTTCGAGGAGTACGCAGCTGGGAGCTTTCGCGCGCCATTTGAGCCTCGATTTGCGCCTCACATTTGCTCTCAAGACCCAAGATGGAGCAACAAGAACCACAAGCAATCCTGCAGCAAGCGCACACATCGCGGCAGTACGTCGTGACGCCTCCCGATCTCAAAAACCGGGCTGTCTTCCTAATGTTCCACGAGGAATGGCCGGTGAAGTATGCGGTGCTAGCAATGGGGCTGAAGCCGGCGGCTCTGTACAAGGCGTGCCAAGCGATGGAGAGAGAAGACGAAGAGGTTGTCCGGGAAGCGGTCGTGGAGACCCGGGTGGCGATTCCGATTACGGCACATGTAACCGACCTTGAGTCGCTTGCACCGTTCGCCGAGGCTCTCCACTTTCCCGACACGAGGTCACACGAAATGCTGCTCAAGTTCCTGGGGGATCTCGACCGATGCAAACATACGATGGATGTCTGTGCGTCCCTCATTTCCTGTACGGAGATCACGAGCTCTATGATCTCCGCGAAGAGGCACCGACAGGTCGACGTCCGCGTGATCGTAGAATACGACCAGATCCACAACACTGGGTCTCAGATTCGGTGCCTTGTTAAAAATGGCATCGAGGTGTGAGCTGACCATGACCAGACGACCAACATGCGCAATAAATGGGCGATCCTCGACCACACCGTGAAGATCAATGGCTCCTTCAACTGGCCCGACCAAGCGGCTAGAAGCGAAGAAAACATCGAGATCCGAGTGCACGACGTCCTCACTCCTGGGTTCGAGGAGATCTTCGAGCAAATGCGGAGCAACAAGGGAGAGAGATCGCGCGTAAGTGTCGAGACCGATTATGTGGACCCGGTCGTCGAGGACGACCCACGCAGCAAGAGTCGCAAGAAAAGCAAGCTCTGGCAATCAGCACCAACTTGTTCTTTGCATAATATTCCATACCGAAACGATTCCGACTCAAATAAAGAGGTCGAACCCGGATCAAATTAGCGCCACAATAAAAGGCATAACTAAGCTCTATAGTAGCCCCCTAAGACAACCAAAGAGAGAAAGGGACCAACATGCGTATCTAACGGCCAAGGCTTCATCATTTATATATCATTAACGAACATCCCGAAAGAGTTGAGCTCGATACCCCCCTCCCCCTTGCTCCATCAACCCCAGCAGCTCCGCTACCTCGACTTGCACTGCTGCCCAAGGCCGTCGACTTTCCCGAGTCGTATTGCAGGCCGGTCAGTACATCCTTAGCCCGTCCAGATGGGGCGTGTCCACATCCCCGAGTCGTGTTGGCAGACGGGCTGGCAACCTCAGCCCGTCTACGTCTTTAAGTCGCTCCTCCAACCCCAGCTTCTCCGGCCCCTGCTTCTCCTGCCCCAGCCCGTCCGCTTCCCCGAGTATCGCTAGCCCCTCCAGCACCTGCCCATCCACTTTCCCAAGTCGTACTGTCAGCCCCAAGCTAATGGAGGACGACCTGGGGCCGTCCTCCATCTTAACACGCAGCATGGGTGGGGTTTGGCCAATCAACCCCAGGTCGCACAGGGACCCCAAGTTCTCCAGGACTCCCACTAGGGTACACAACAAGCTCTCGAATGTCACTCTGACTCAGAACCCGACTTTGAGCCTGAGTCCGATGTTTCCTTCGGACATGAGTCTACGGGCTGTGTGACTGAACGGGCAGTGGATATATGCGGAGTGAACCGACAGCGCCTCCACGACCAAGTCAAGAAGAGTGAACAACTAGGCTTTGTGGAGGCGTCGCCCGAGGAAGTACGGCGATTGAGGGACGCGCTGTGTAAAGTAGCACAAATTCTCTGCACCATCAGAACCGACATACTCCATTTCACGCGGCCGAAGAAGTCAGAGGTACAGTTGGCATGGATGGTGTCAGAGCTTGATGCAGCGAAATGAACAAATGACCCCTGCGTGTACGCGTTGACCCATCCAGTGTTGGCAAACGTGCTCATCCGGGTTCAAGCACACCTGCGGAACGTGCGTGTTCGGAGTATCATCCACTTCGGCAACATCTGCTGCCAAAAACCGGAGATTCCTCGTCTTCACGAGGCCAACATCCCGATTCGCCACATCATCTACACTGCCGCACCTCAACACCAGAAGTATTATGTGCTAGACTCTGTAGTCACGCTAGCAGGATCAGCGAACTGGAGCCGTAACGCCTTCGAAGGTGGGGAGACCGTGGAAGTCCACCACGGGGATTTCCTGAGTGCAATGAGCTACCAAACTCTCAGCTGCAGTTTGTGGGATTGCGGCTACGTGGATGTTCGCGAGAGAGACTTGGAAGCCCAAGATGGTACGAATCTCACGTGTTCGCAGTGTCAAGCTATTCAGTTTTATCTAAATGAATGCCACTCACTTTCATTTGCAAATATGCATTACGGAAAACGTGCTACTACTTCCGAAAGAGTAACTTTAGTAAAACAACCAAATGCAATTTGCAAGTTCGTTCGTCTTGGCTCGATGTTCACAGAAGATAACCTCGAAGGATAACCTGTCAGGTTCAAACATGACAGGTTATCCTTCTTGAAATGGCTTCATATATTCCCAGAAAGCGGTTACGCCAAGCGAGCAGCGCATGAGCAAGCTGTCCATTACCAGACGAACTCCCTACAGTCTCAAACAAAGAGCATCCGCTCCGCCCAGTTGTCAAATCGCTATTAGTGCCATGAAGAGCGACGCCAAGCCGCTCCAGATCCGCGTCTTGGACGGCGAGACCCTGGTGCGTGACCCGATGAAGCAGATGCCGCTGGACAAGTGCTTGGATGCTGACGCGACAGCGCGTCCTCTCAAGCTCGCAATGGACTCACTTCTGCTCAACACCCTGGTTGCTTTTTCTGCTAACGATCTGCTCAGAAAACTCTCTGCGCGGAGCCAAACTCGAGCAAGTTTGCGATCGACGCGCACAACCGCGCGATCGAGGAGATTGGCGACTTGTCCGAGGTAACGAACACTCGTCTCTCTATCCATCGACTGTGCCAAGACACAGTGTCTGGCAGTTGATTCTTTGTTATTGTAACATGGCGATGTCATCACTACGTAGCTGCCGAAGCTCTGCTCGCTGGACCTGTCGTTCAACCGCCTCAAGGCGCAGAGAAACCTCAACACTGCGGAGGAACTGCGGGAGCTCAAGCTCTACAACAACAGGCTCACGACCACGAAAGGACTGCGCGGGTACGAGAACAAACAATCTCGCTCCTGACCTATTAACCAGCTACATTTAGTTGCTATTTGTTCACAAATGAGCTCTCCCTACTGGTGTCTCTAGGAATGCGAACCTCGAGGGATTGTTCTTCAGTGAGAACCAGATCGAAGACATCTCCGCCGATTTACTGGTGCTCGTGAAGCTCAAGTCGCTCTGGCTCAAGGGCAATCGCATCGAGCGTATTGAGAACCTGAGGTCCTGTCGCGCGCTGGTCTTTCTGGACCTGAGCAGGAATCGGCTCACGGGTGCTGCATCAGAGGTACCACGGCATTGTTCACCTTGTTTCTCTTAGTACTCTGGGTTGTGAAGCTTACAGTGGGTTTGCTACAGGGCCTGGAAAGTTTGACGAGTCTAGAGACGCTCAACCTGAGCGACAACCAGCTGAGCTCTATCGGGAACCTGTCGACTCTCGCGAAACTCGAGGACCTCAACCTCGGGAACAACCAACTCACCAGTCTCGAGGGCCAATTCCCTCCGAATCTCACTGTGAGCAATATCAAGTCGCCTCTCTTGTCGCCATAGCTAGGTATTTTCAAATGATCACCGTGCGCTATTCATTTTCTACAGGCACTTCGGGTCAATGGGAACCGCATCTCGGACCTGCAGAGCCTTGCCGCGACGCTCTCAACTCTAAACGAGCTGTACCTCCAGGACAACTCGCTGAGCGACCTCGAGCCCATCGCGTCTCGCTTCCCTGCACTCGAGTCGCTTGACATTCGCAACAACAGAGTTCGCTCGGTGACGCAGCTCCAGGCGCTCGCGATGTGCAAATCGCTGCAGGACATCTGGATCATCGGCAACCTGTGCTGCCTCTCCGGCAGGTTCGTCTCCCAACTCCCATAGATGTCTCGGTATATCGTCGACTTACCAACAGATCTGGTGTGTTCGCTACCTAGCTACGTACTGGACCTCTTCTCGGGGCTCCCGGAGCTCAAGACACTCAACAGCCTCGCGGATGCGCAGCTGCAGAGCCACATCGAGGGCTTGAAGAACGGATCAATCTCCTCGTCGTCTTCTCAAGCGATTCTCTCTTCGACACCTCGACCGCACACGCCGTCTTCGTATCGTCCAGGAACCGCGTCCTCTCGACCAGGAAGCAGTAGTGGAAGCCTGGGGTCTCGTCCCACTACACCAAGCGGTCGACCTGGGACTCCGATGGCGGCGGTGCACCAGTTTACCACAAACCCTCCGCACGGATCGGTAAGATTACCAGCCCGCTTGTAAAGTAGATCAAAAGTAGTTAAAAATGCTCAGTGAACTCATTCTGGGATTTCTTTGTACTTGCAGGAAACCTCATGAAGCTCGTGCCGCAGTCTGAAATCGAGAAAGCCAAGTCCGACGTCAGCGAGCGCCTTCAGAAGATGAAGGACTTGCTGCAGCGCGTTGGAAGCGGCGAGTTGCAGAACTCCAAGGACTCAAGTGACGATACAAAGCGGACTGTGGCAAATGCACAAAGCAGATCGACCGACTTTCGTGGCAAGAATGCCACAACTTCAACGAAAGCCAGTAGCAGAAGCGAATCGCAGCGTGGAGTACCAGTTCCAGAGGTGAAGAAAGACGCTCTTGCTCCAAAAGAGAGTACCACAACCAGAAGCGAGGTCGCTGGGAGCCTCAAATCCTCTGTGAGCAGCTCAACTCCGTCCCAACCTTCTTCAAACACACAGAACTCCCAGCCAAGAGTGCAAACGTCCTGCGTCGATGCTGGGACTGATCCGCTCGATTCGCTCATGGGCAACAACAATAACTCTATGGAGAGGCTCACTACACCTGCTCCGCTGTCAAGTCGAATCGGTCGTGAGATCGAGACGCAGACCACGCTCCCACCAGCCCCAGTCGCCGTACTGACTCCAAACTCTAGCAGCAGCAAACCTGAAAGAGAGCAACAAATGCAGCGCGTGTCGTCAACTGAGGGGATTCAAACTGAACCGGAGCCTCGAATCGATGGCGACCTGATCGAGAAAGAGATGAAAGAGTTTCTCATGCGGTACGTCAACAACAATAGTGCTGACCATGGCTACAAAGCCAACAACAACACCAACTATGATGATGGTGATGGCGGTGGGTACTATGGAGACGAAGAGAACCAAGACGAAGCGAGGCGGACGGTGATGGAGTCGCCGCGGATAGAGCCGAGCAAGGTCGCGGAGCAGCGCCAGCCGCCGAACCCTCGCTCGCGTCAAGGGTACCGGACATTCCGCATGCCCTCGTCTCGCCCCAGTAGCTCCAGCGCCAGCTAGTTGAAGCTTTGAACATTTTCTTTTTTCCCATTTACAAATGTAGTTGATCAATAGGCTCTTCACTAATATATCTGATGCTCTCTCTGGCTTGAGCTCCTGCCTTCTTCTACTCATATTACGCCTGTGGTGCTGCTGTTGCCCCTGGAGCTTTGCTTGAGTTCCGCACAGCCGTCTCCACGTACCTGGATCACATAGAGACCTTCCATTAGCAACTACAGTCCAGCAACAAGGGTTTAATGGACTAATGAAGCAGTACGCACCGCAGGTTCCTCTCCATGGAGGTCATCTTCTCATGGAGAACAGCCAGTCGGGTCTTTGTGCTCGCATCTACAACAGCTCAGTACCACCCCCAGCAAGTGAGTATCAATACTGAATACGTGTGCATCTGCCAGCGAGGCAATAGAGCATGGAAGACTGAGAACTCGTACGGAAGCGGTTGATAAAGTCCACGAGCTGGAGCAGCTCCAGCTGGATCTGGTCGATCCCGACTTTCACGCGCCAGTCATCGTGGAGGAGCTGCGCGAGGGCTGCCGCCAGATACCCATAGAGAGGTAGAGAGATAGCGAAATGGTCAGTAGTGAAAGCACGAATCAGTATGATCCAGCCATACTCACTCAAGCAGTCACACTCACTCCATGTTGCGTGCTTGGCGTTGTCTTCGACCCTTACTTAACACAAGCATCAAATAAGTATCAAGCATCAAAGCGATTTTGATACCAAAAGAGGACGCGTCGCTTCGGGCTTATGTAGCAGCAAGGGAGTCAGAAAGCGTAACTTTCACGTTGAAGCTGCTTCACGTGTAACCCACTTTGTCTGGTGGTTACGTGCGTTTTCGATCTCTTGACGAGTCACACTTGGCATTGACAAACTAGCAACAGCTACATCAGGACGACGCGCGATGCTGCAGATGCGACTGGCGCCGTAGCACACGACGAGCTCCCGAGCTGGCAGTAGCGCTGCGAAGACGAGCTCGAGAAAATCCGCACGGAGGGCGACCTGGCGCTCATCAAGGCCCACGCTGAGCGCCAGAGCATCCTGAAGGCCGACGAGGAGCTCCAGACGCTCAAGAAGCAGCTCAAGGAGGCGAAGAAGCAGTTCAACGCGCTCAGCGAGAGCGGGGCAGGTACGCATCACAACTTTAGCAATGTTGGGGCAGCAGGAGCAGGGTCAGTAGCAGGAGCGGTCTCTCCAGCCGGGGTCGTGTCGCCACTGCCTGGGGATAGCATTACTACTGCACCTGGTGATGCTATAAGCACCCAGCGGCTAGCACAAGCCGAAGAGCGCTTGAAAGTCGCAGTCTCTGAGCGCCACGTTGAGCTGCAGAAACTCCGCCACCAAATCGATCAGACTCGACGCCAGCGACTGGAAGGACTGCAGCACGAGAAGCGCATCGGCGACGAGACCCGACAGACCGAAGAAGAGGTCCAGCAGACGCAAAGGGAGGTCGACGCGCTGAAGGAGAGAGCTGCGCAGCTGAAAAGCGAGATCGCGCAGCTGCAGAGTGACTTTGACGTCGAGAAGCAGACGTTCCGCATCGAGAAGCAGCGGCTGACGCTCGAGGTCGACCGCATCGCCAAGCCTGATAAAGGGGTCGTGAAGGTTAACCTCCCAGGACGGGCACGTGCTGTGAGCGGTTTTGTAATACTGGAGGATGATCACACTGAAGTCTTCTGGGTTTGTTCATGGTACCGCAAACAGAAAAGCATCTACAACAGCATTGGGCAGTGCAGCAAACATGCCCAGTACGTACAGTACCTAGTCAGGCGTTGATGAAAGTGTGTCTGATACCAATGGAGTAGTGTCAAGTATCAAACTGACTTTGATACTTATTTGCCTCTCGCATTGGTATTGTAGCATGTCCAAGGCGAAGAAGATGAGCATCGAGCAGAAAGTGGTGTCGTTCGAGCAGAAGAAGCTGCTGCTGGACAAGCTCGTGGAGGACACGGGCATCCAGAACCTGAGCGACTTCATCGAGCGCTACAACGAGCAGGAGCGCGTCAAGGCCGACATCCTCGCGCGCATCGAGGCCAAGTCCAACACGAGCACGTACCTACCTACACAGATATCTGAGGATCCTTGGTTGATTTTGATTGACTCAGCCTTGTTGGTTTCTTTTGTATACTGCAGACCCACCGCTGAACGAAGCGACCGCGCACTTGGCCGAGGACATCACGCGCTTGAGCGGCGCCGGCGACATTCAGACCATCGTGCACATGGAGCAGCCCTCCGGTACGGACGAACTAACAGAGCATGCCCCGAAATCTACCTACTCAAGGTTCACACCGACCATTGCATAACTCTGTAGAGCTAAAGAGGCTCATCGACGCCGACGAAAACCAGATCAACCAGTGGTCGCACGACGCGCAGGTTTACGCCGAGACGTACGTCCATGGAGCAGCGATCACTCTCTTTTACAGTATCGTACAGCTAGCGTACACTTGGGATATCGGAACTTTGTGTCTCTCTATAGCCTCAAGATGTTCCGCGAGCCGATCCGCGAGCTGTACCTCGAGTTGTTCCCTCAAGACCGCGATGACGAAGTCTCTGATAGCACGGTGCGTGACTCTCTCTCTCTCTCTCTCTCTCTCTCTCTCTCCACTATACAAGGGTCCAGTAGACGCAGTCGAACGTTCTTACAGTGGGCATCTGGATGTTTTGACACACGAGCAGATCAATGAACTGAGCATGCTGCGTCGCATTGGCGCGATTGAGGAGCGCACGATGCAGCGCGTGCTCGTGAAGATCCTCCACGAGATGGAGACCACGCAGCACAGCGAGACTTGGCGGCGGCTGCGCAAGTACCAAGGGCTCTGGAAAGACAGCAGCAACAACAACAATGGCGAGGACGAGAACAGCACTTTGCTGGGCTTCACAAGCCGACCCACTGTGGTGGAGCCGCCGTCCGCGCGCGATGCGATCGTCCACGACTCGGAGGAGGACGACTCGGACGGCCCGCACTCGGAAGCAGCGCTCGTGGCGATCCACCCGGACGAGTTCCGTCAGAAGCAGAGCAACATCAACAAGAGCAGCGCCAACAACAGTAGCAGCTGCGACAGCAACCGTGTCGGCTCTGCGGCAGTAGCGGCAGTGGCCACGCAGGCGCAGCGCAAACACGCAGCCATTTCGCTGTGAAGATGGCCACAGCAGTCACACACTCGAGCACTGAGAATTACAATTCTTTACGAGCGTGCAAACTCTGTCCTTCTTCTCGATACTATACGTCACTGCAATAAACTCAAACGATCGGTACTACTCTCACCTGTGCCATTAGGACGTGTCCATAATCCGACATTGGCTCAGTGGGTCGGGGCGAACGCGACCCACACGGGGCAATGGTCCGATATCTCGTACGCGCACCGCATGCGAGCCTCTTGCGCTCGCTGGCGAGGTAGAAGAGCGGCTCCACCTTCGTCATCCTCAGCCGCCATGGAGCTGGGAGCACGACGTCGAAGCAGCTGTCTGCTGTGCTGCATCGAGGTCGCGAAGCCGGGCTTCGAGTGCGGGTAGTAGCGTCAGTCGAAGCGATACACGCCGCTCTCAATCTGGCAACTCTGATGTTGCTGCAGAGCTGTGATGTCCACCAGGTCCATGCAGATATTGTCGCACAACTTGCCTGACATGGCGGAAGACAACGGCGCACAGACGAGCGGCATCATGGTCGCTCGGTCCAGAAAGTTGTAGTTGTTGTTGTTGCCAAACTCGTGTGGGGCGAGATTGAAGTCGCCCAGCACCAGAACAGTCCTCTTTTCACCATTTTCCCGCAACTGCTGCTCCTGGATGGCTCTCTTTAGGCGCTTGATCTCCTGGACCTCAGCGACTCGGCCTTGTTTCTCACCGCAGGAGACGTGCACGTTCACGAGCGTAAGCTCCAGTGGAGGCGCTGATTGCTTTGCCGTCGACAGCACAAAGCGCACGATGAACGGTGGACGATCGAAGCGTTTGTCAAAGCCCGCAGCCAACGAGCTCTTGCTGGCGACGCGAACGACACTGCGGCGAAACAGGAACGCGAAATGCTCGGATCTCGTGCTAGTACCTGCCTCCGAGGGTGAAGGTGAAGCCGGGGCGTCCCTGCCCACGGCAGCAGAGACCACAAAGTCCCACCCAGAGAGCAAGGACTTGAGCATCTTGAGCACCATCGTGTCACGAACCTCCTGTCACACACGTGTGTGGGCGAGCCAAACCATCAGACCATCAGGGAGTGCCAATAGACGCAGAGAGAGCGTTCAAAGGCTGCCTAGTAAAAGAATTTACTGGAGAGTGCTGTACCTGCAGGGCGACGATGTCGAACTCCTCGATGATGTCTTTGATGCGGTGCAGCAGCGCCACATCTTTCTTCTTTGAGAGGTTGCGGATGTTCCACGAAGCGACCAGGATCGCGTTCTTGGCAGCGGTATTTTCTGAGCCTGATCCCAGTACTGGTCTGTAGCGATCGCTGAACAGATTGGTGCGCACACTGGTGTCGACCTCACGGCACACGTGCGGCGCACGCCTGCTCTCATGAATTGTCGGTAACTCTAGTGGGTCCGATTCATTCTCTCTCTCAGCTGCGTGTTCACGCTCCAGAGGATCTTGTTCGTACGCTCGTGTGGAGACATCCACACGATTGGAAGTGTCGTTAAAAGTGTAGCGACCAATGGTGAAGTGGGGTTCCAGCTTGTGGTACGTGATCGACCCGATCCCCTTGACTTTAAGCAGGTCGTCTTTCCGAAGAAACGGTCTCAGGCTGACGATCTGAGCTGCGCGCTTGGGTCCGATGTCACGCAGCAGCTGGAGCTCTTGCAGCGACGCCGAGTTGATGTCCACTAGTGCTGCTCGTGACGAGGACGACGGTACTGAAGTAGACGCTGAGCGACGGCCAGATGTGCCAATTGGAGCTGGAGCTCGACTCGCGTCCTCCTTGATGGAGCTCTTGTCGTCCTTCACCGCAGCGTTGGCGCCGTAGCCAGCTGCTGATCCAACGCACACGTGTGGGCCAGTGCCGGTGAGCGTCGCGTACTTTTTGGCGCCAATGCCCTTGACCTTGAGAAGCCGCTCGAGGCGCGTGAACGGCCGCGAGAGCACGATCGCCTCCGCGGTCACGGGGCCGACGCCCGGCAGCAGCTCCAGCTCACTGAGAGACGCGCTGTTCAGGTCGATCAGCATCTGCTGTTGTTATCTCTCTCTCTCTCTCTCTCTCCTTCTCTCTCGAAGGGCACACAGAGAGAAAACGACTGTGGACGCAGCAAGGTTGTTTGCGATCTTCACGCTGGAAAGGCGCCATTTTTTCGAAAAGCCTTTCAGACTAACGTTGCAGAAGCGCGGCGTAAGTTATGAATTCCGTTGAGAGGTCGGCAAATTGATTCAGTCGCAAGTGGTACGACAGTCCCTATTTCAATATGAACAGCACACGCACATGGTCAGTGCCAAGTAGATATCATCATAGCCTGTTCATAATACACTGCGCACCTGGCGGTTCTTCGCGTTGACGAAGCGCAGGTTCTGGTGGAAGTTCACAAGGCGC